>JAIPRM010001105.1:17877-42287 GCA_025469315.1 Stegophylla sp. TES_Ste_2020 | reverse complement strand
AAAAAAATTTTGGAAATTTTTCTAACATTTTTTTTCTCATTTATTTTTTATATTATTAACTTCCTTCGTTCAGAATCGTTTTATTGAAGAAATGATTTATCGTTTCTTCAAAATTCAATACACCCGTCAAGAGAATCCCACCCGCCGTGCGAAGAACACCCATCGTGCGAAGTATGTCCTTTTTTTTTTCATACGAAGTTTCTTTACTTGTAATTTATTTTGAAACTCTTGACCTCAAACTATGATTAACTAATTTAACTATTATACCATATAAATGTTGGATATTACGAGTATGGTTTATTGGATAGTCAAGTAAATACAAGTTTATTATATTTAGATAATTAATTTCAAAATTATGATTAATGTTTTTTTAAAACTTGAAAATATGATGGAAAATTACAAAGTGTAATAAGTACCTATAAATAATTATTTAAAATAAAATTTTACATAGTACATTTATATAAATTTGATAAAATCACATGTTCTTCGAAAAATATTTTAAATATTATGTTTAATTAATTTAATAATTTATTATAAATCTGTTTTATTGGTATTTTAAGTAAAATTAATTTCTTCAATGCCTACTACAATAAATACAATTCAAAATTTCACTACGAATAGCTAAAAAAAATAGTAAATAAAAAATAGATTTAAACTAATTTTTATGAACAACAATGAATTCTAGATAAATAAGTATCGAGAATATAATGGAATAAAGGTACAATAGAGTAGAAAAGTTTCCATTAGATTAAAACGGATAGCTTTAGAAATTCTATTATTTTTAGAAAAGCTATGATCGAGTAAAATGAGAAATTGATACATAGAGGAAACTTATGTTTTTGATAGGATTGATTAAAATAGAGACGTGTATCGAGTAAAAATATATATATAATATTAAAAAACAAATACGGCAGCAAAGAATGTAATGATAAAAATGAAAAGGAAAATAAAAAAACTATAACTCGATCAGGTTATTAAATATCCTCAATTACATAATGTCAAAAAATTTAAAAAAAAAAAAATAAGTTAAAGGACATTTTATTTAAAGATTCTTCAAACTTTCTGAATACAGTTCAAATAAAACAGAACAATGAAAAACAACTAAATTAAAATTCTTCGAAATCATTTCATTGCACAATATCCATTGTAATTCGTGACTATATATTTTTTGTTTTGACAATGTCATCCTAAGTAGCTTCGTAAAATTCCGATTTATTATTGAACTGCCATATTGAAATTTATGGATACCATGTAAGTTATACAATATGTAGTACTTAATAATAATAATCGAATAAACAAATCGATTCGCCTGTCCTGTAATAAATAAACCGAACTTTAGAATCCATCTTTTCAACTCTCGTAGTGTTTTTCCGTTCCTTTTTGTTCGGCGAATTATTTATTAAATAATAGTCCTTTTGGTTCGAATGATGAGGATAGCGAATATCCATCATTTCTATCCGAGGACTAGACCTAAATCATACCTTGTGTTCTTCAGTGTTTTATTAAATAATTATTTTATAATTAATTTTAAGTTTTATATTTACATTAATATTATATACTGTTGTTACTTTTAAGATTATTATGTATAATAAATTGTATTGGGCTTGTCGCGTTTTTTCAATAAATAAATAACTAACTGAGCCAATTGTAACATGAATGTGTTGCGTGTGATTTTGCTTGTAATTTATGTATGTAATTAATGCCTCTGCTCAATTTTGATCGAGGACGTTTTATTTGCCCAAAAGTGATAGATGATAATATTATATCAAACGGCACGCAATGCATCACAACTCGTTGACATTGTACATATATTATTCTTGGACAGGTGATAAACAGGCAATTGCATTACATTATATTTATGTAAACATAACAATATTGCGTCTACAATATACGTATAAATCGGATATTATGGTGGTTGAAAAATAAAATGACATTATGCCAATTATTAGATCAAATTGAACTATTTATGTAACATAAATAAACTTGCGTGAATTGTAAAAGAAAGGAAAAAAAGTGTGTGCTTCGCTCGTCGGGAGGTTCTTCGCACGTCGGGTGGGAAAATGAAAATTCTTAGGAAATCACCCGTTTCCACCTATAAAATTTAAGTATGAACATGAGAAAAAAATTTTTTTTATCGTATAATTTTTTTTAAGATGCTATAAATAATAAACAATAGATATAAAAATAAGTTCCAAGTTCAACTAGAACCACCCGCCGATTTTCATGGGGGTGTCAATCGACACCCCTGAACCCCTCCAGAGATGTGCACCTCTGCGTGGGAGTCAATACAATGTGTGTTATGCACGCTGTAAAAATAATTTTTTAACAATTGTATGAAATAAGTACATATAAAATCGACAAATATAGTAAAATATAATAGTAAAATAAATTCTCAAACTATAAATAAATGTCCATTAGCTTTTTTTTTTTGTTATGTTTATGAATTTCAATAGTAACCAAAAAAATAGAATGTTTTTTATTATTGTTGTGTTGTTCTATAACTTTTTTCTAAATTTTTACTCTAATTGTTAAAGGTTTTTTTATAAGAAAAAAAAAACACCCCTTTTCGGTTTCAACTCTGATATGGCCTGGCGAGGGGTTGAATATTTGAATTCAAGTTTTGTACGTAACGCGATTTGCGTAATTATTTATGTAAATTAATTTGGATATCAGGCCGTATAAAGTGCACACATTATTCACTACAAGTGGGGTACGTAGATAGATTACATTTGGTTCACCGAGTGACATTTTTTATAATTTAATAATTTGTTTTTTTTAGTATAATACAAAAATCGTGTTCTTAAAATAATAAAATTATATTTTATAATTAATAATTTTTATTATTATATATTTATGGGGTACTTAATTGACTTAAATTTAAATTAATTACTTTATTCACTATTTGTTTTGTTTCGTTTAAAACTGTTAAATAATATTAGTAGGTCTATACTAGGTTAATAAAGTCTATGAATGAAGTCTAAGTATATACGGAGAGTCGTAATTAATATTGTTTAAAATAGTTTAGAAACCAGAAATTTATCACGCTCGCTTTTCTAACTTCTTGTTTACACATTATTACTTTGTTATAGGAATTTTATTGTTGAACAACAATGTTTTTAATTGACACTAAAAATGTTAAGTTACAGTCAGAATATATGTTGAAACGGCAATAGTTCATAGCAAACAAGTTTAAGTGTCTCTGATTTATGCTGTACCGTACAACACACGTATCAATTACGTAATCCAAAATAAAAGAAGCTATTTTTACCATCACTGCTACAAATGATAGTTACTTTTTTACGTTATACCGTAACGTTTATTGACGTAGCCATAAAAAAAAAAAAAATACAAAGTGTTTATTATCACATAAGGCGCAATCGATTAACAAATAATAAATAATTGCGCTTTCTAAAAATCTCGATTTTAACTAAACGACTATTCGATTAACGCGTTTATCAATATTTAAATTTATTATCATTATTATTTACATTTATCGATATTGTATTTCTCCACCAAATTCACACTTTTTGGACTGCGATTTTATTCAAATTGTTCAATATTTGCTTAGCCCAGCGGTCGGCAACTGCAGAAATCTGGACTGAAAACATGTCTTAAATAAATATATTTACTATCGTAAAAAAAAGAAAATGTATATTTTTTTCAAACTATAAGATACTGGCAATCGACCTTTCTAGAATGTTTGATTTTACAAACATTTATGAAATTAGAATAAAAAATGTATTTTTTTTTTCTGAGGAAGGGGATAGGTTAGGTTAGGTAAAATATTTATTTTTTGATTCACTCTCCCCTATTGGTATTAACCATGACGTGTAATTCTTAAAAAAAATTTGGGAGAATTTGAATGATTTTAAGGGGATAATCCTCCAAAATTAGGCTTCTGTCTTCCCATTTCCGCCTATTTATCGAACAAAATTAATAAATTCTCAACTTAAACGAGCATTACGTATAAATTATTTTTCACGACCTGCCAATTTCAAAAAACTGGGTAAGGAAAAGAAACGTAATTTCTGACATCAATACGTAGCTCAGTAATCGTATAACATATATTTTATTATTGTATATTTTTAATTGTAATTAACAGGAAAATGTACTTGTGTTAGTCATTATTTTACTATTATAAAAATATAATGATAGTTTTTTTTCTGGACCTCATTTATTTATTATTTTATTGTCTCCGGAATCCAACAGAAATTACTTTCCTACCCCTAGTTTAGCCATTCAATTCAAAAATACACGTCATAACTTCGATTTCAATTTTCTAATTTAACGCAAACGCAATTTATGACGACTTGTATCCTTATTATGCTTTTGTTTTTAATACATAATTTTTTTTTTTTTTTTTTTTTCTGTCACCATCAGGACCCGCAAATAATAACCGCAGGACCACGCGGACAAAGGATCAACGGCAGGCAGCACCATGTCGCGCGGTTACTACAACAGCGGCTACAACAACATGTGCGAGGTGGACCAGCAGCAGCACCACCATCGGTACGAGGAGATACCGGACATCGACCCGTCCATGGACTTCGTGCCGGTGGTGGACGACGACGCGTCCTTCTATTACATGGAGTCGCCGACGCGGCTCCAGCGCGGCGGACAGGACGCCGCCGATCCGGCGGAACGGACGTTGCTGTTGACGCGCGGCATACACTACCACCAGTTGCAGCATCACCGACAGTCGACCGGACGGTCCAGACGAAACACGCCGCCGTCCGCGGAACGGGCCCCGCTGCCGCCGCCACTGCCGCCCAACAACAACAACAACAACAACAACAAAAGTAACTACGGCGACAGGACCGCGGCGGTGGCGACGCCGTGCAAGGCCAGACGCCGGTTGGACGTGTACGACGACGGCGGCGGCCGCACGGTCAGCCTGCCGTGCACGCCGTCCGGCGGCGGCCGGTCCGCGGACGTGTTCGCGCCCATGATGGCCCAGACCGCGTTCGCGGGCAACGCCCCGAGACAGCCCGTCACCGTGCGCCGGGCCAGATCGTCGGCCGCGCTCTACAACAAACACAAGCGCGCGCCCGAATTCCTGTCCGAGTACAACCTGGACACGTGCGTGCCGGCCACCGGCGTCCAGTACGACCGGCCACGGAACACGGCCGTCATACAACCGATTTACAAGACCACGTCGTCCGTGTTTCAGGTATATCTACTGTTTTCTACGGTTTTCGTACGTTTAAATCAGACTTTAGGACAGTAGGGGTTCTTAACCGGTGGTCCATCGACCCCCGAGGGGTCCGTAGACGGTTACTCCGGGAGTCCATGAAGTGGCTGTGATGTGTTTTCTCTCAAAAATAAATTTGTATGAAAATAATTCAAAGAAGACTAAATACTCGAAAAAAAATACCGGCCTAATTACTTAGGCTCGGAACTTGATACCTAAAAATATGTAAAAAATGCTCTAAAAATATGCATAAAATTACATTAAAATGTTAAAAAATGACATAAAAATTAAAAAATATATATATTTTACATTTAATACACTCGAAAAAAAAAATATTAATATATTCTTAATAATAATCTAGTGAAATTTATTTTTTTGTCCAAATTCTTGAACTACTACACATATTGTATGTGAAAATATATTTTGTAAAACTATTATTACAAGAGTTAAATAAAATATTTATAGTTTTGAAATGGTTGGTTTTGTTGTGAATTTAAGCATATGGCTGTTTTTGAAACCAACAATTTAATTTTTTTTTTTTCACTTCTGGCTGGTTTTGAAATCGACTTTATGAGATAGGTGATTTTGAAACAAACACTGGAAAATTTAAGAAATACAAAACATTTTGAATTTTATGTATATAATAATTACCTAATAGTAAAAAATAATAACCAAATAGAACTTAATTATATTTAATACTTGATTTCATGAAAACTGAAAAAATTTATGTACTATTACCAGAGCAGATAAAAACATGCGTTTAATTATGGCTTGATTTGAAATAAACATTGTTTAGATGGCTATGCAATACAGTGTGAATATTTGAAAAATTAAAAAAAAAATCCATTTTGAAAAAATTATCTTTTAACTGGTTTTGAAACTAGAAAATCTAATAGTATCTAATCCCCCTGGTAGGATGTCCAAACTCGATTGATTCACACTTCGTTCGACGCAAAAACAACAACTCGTCGGGATATAATAATAATAATAATAATAATAAATCTACTCGTAATAATACGTAATATCTCAGAACTACGTCGTAGTAGCGCTGATTTTAAGTTGGACATTTAATTATTCTATCTAGCGCCACGAATTCCTTGTCCGTATTACACACGCCGCCCACTCGGGACAGCTGACAATTTATTTCAAAGTTATAATATTTACCATGCTATAGTTCGCCCCGTACACATCCCGCGGCGGCGTCACTTGGAATATTACTCTCTCGGCGAGCGTCGGATACTTGCTTTTGAGCGACGATAATAATTTCAACGTGATATATTTATTATTATAAGTACTGTATTGTTATTTCGATTGGGAATCCGGTTTCGTAGAAAACGCCTTTTGTTCGTACTTTCTTTTCCGTCATTTTTTTTAAGGCACTTAAAACTTTGCAAAATTTCACAACCAAAATTGGAGAGGATTTAAAAAAAATTTCACGAAAGTTTACTCGTCTAATAATTTTGCCACCACTCGAAAACTGGTGAATTTACATAAATATAATATTGCATAATGATAAATTAATATTATATACCATGGCTATGGTTTATCGATCTTAGACGTGTTTACTATACTATCCATCGTACAGAAATACTTTTTCAAAAATGTCAAACGGCAACTTTTTGAATCTGAAGTCGGTTCCAAATGGTACTTTAAAGATGTCATTTTTCGAAATTCTCTATATTATTCCCGAAATTTAGAAAAACTTTCTTTTATTTAAACTTTGTAAAAATTTAAATTATAACGGAGACTAATATGAAAAATATTTTGCTGAAAGAAAATTTTTATTCTACGAAATCGTTTCAAATATTATTTTTTTTCTTACTCTCAGTTGGTAGTGACCAGTGGAATATATTAAACTGATTAAAAAAAAAAAAAAATGCATTTTTTGATATTTTAATGAACTATATAATTTTTAAGTAAAATCGTTTTGTATTAACAAAAATTCCATTCAGAATCGTTTTATTGAAGAAATGATTTTTACCGTTTCTTTAAAATTTAACACACCCACCCGGCGAGAGAGTGGGGGGTACTCATAGTGCAAAGCATGTCCCGCTAGATATACTCTGATATACCGCTAGGTATACAAATATGCAGAGTGTTATGATATTATTAATGTTATTCGTTTTTTAAATATTTGTTTGTAATGTTTCACAGTAAAATCATTAACACGGTTAACGAGTTTACTATGTTATTTTACTATCTATTGATATTATTATGACGGCTATATTATAAGTCGAATACTTACTGGAATTCAAAAATTAAAACCACCCTCAAAATAAAATCCTCCGCACGCCCCTGCCACGTACATACTGTTCGGTAACAAACGAACTTCATTATTTCCATATACTCGTATTTCTAAAAATTATACGACATAATATTTTAGTTCAACTAGAGCCGCGTTCGCGCATTCACATCACAAGTTCTTGTGTTTCGCAAACGTATCGAAAAGTTTCTCGTCCTACGCTGTATGCAGAGGTTCATTGCACATTCCCGCCACGGTGTACGAGCGCTCCCCCCCCCCCGCGCAATTTGTTATATATATATATATGTATTATATTATATTATTATTATGTACAGGTACAACGCGCTGGTACATTTCTGCCATTTTATGTATTATTTTGTTGTGTCTGAACCGCGCAACAAAAGTTTTCAGCATTTCGATTGCCATTCCTATAACCAGCTATCCATTATACACACAGATACAGGTGTACTTACGAGTGGGTGTGTTTACATATTTATTGAGTAATTTTGAAACATATCTCAATTATAAGGAGGCGAATTGGAACGCGCGCGCGCTTCGCGTGCAGAATAGGGCGAATTACCGATTATATTATTATTATTATTGTTGTTGTTATTAGTATTGTTATCGTCTTTGGACGTGCGGGAGAAAAGTCAACGTGAATTTCGCTCATTTTGCGCACGGCCTATGCGCACGATTGGCTGGAAGTTTTTTAAGTGTTCTTGCGCGCGTATACGAAAACCGTACCGCGCTGACGTTAATTAATAATAATAATAATAATAATAAACACATCAGTCAAACACGAGTGCTTCGTGTCGCAATATTATAAATATGTATATACAGAGATTGCATAATAACATTATAATGTATAAGTAGTAACAGTTTTCTGAGTAGAGTAAGTGGCTTTAAAACCCCCCGAAACGGACAGGAACACTAAATATTGACGAGGGATCGATTCGTCCACAAGTGGTCGATCGTGACACTAACGAAACGATTCGCATACCGATTCGAGCGATAAGATAAGAAACACTCGATTTTATATAAGGGTGACCATATTTAAGAAAATAAAATACAGGACAAAAATATTTTCAATAATATTTTTAAATAAATAAGTATTCATTACATAATATATAAATATATTTATGTTTTTGAATCGTGACAAAAGTATAATATTTTTAAACTACCTATTATAGATTGAAATTAAACACATGAAAACATTATTTTGAAAAACATAAAATAATATAATGAAATTAAATTGATACTTTTTAAAATTTCTTCAAATCCTTTATTCATGCATATTGTATACTTTACTTTCTAAAAAAAACTTGTTAATTCGTTTTACGATTATAATTATTAATCTAATGATGTCCAAAAGATTTCTAGATTCTTACATTATTTTATTCAATAATTTCATTTCAAAAATTTTAAATCAAAACTGAGTCAACCAACGGGATTAATATGGGACAGACTTGAAATTATGGGACAAAAAGCGTCCTGAGAGAAGTTTGTCAGGACAACAGTACACACAGAGCCGAAATAAAGGACAATCCTGTATAAAACAGGACGTATGGTCACCCTATTTTATATACTTATTTTTGGTTTGTTTGATTAACAACTACAGGCTTTTTGAGTGGTAAACGGAAAATTGGTACGGTTATTGTATTTTGAACAAAAGAAATGAAATAAGCGGAATATTGGTACTATAAAATATTTTATTTTCAGTGGTTCAAAAAATGTGTGCGAAATTAAATTAAATATATGTTTACAATTATAGTAATATGATAGTAAAAAATATGTCCAAAATTAAATTAAATATGTGTTCACTATAATAGTAAAAATATGTGTCCAAAATATATTGTAAAATCATAAAAGTTCATAATAATTCAAAATTAAATATAAATTCATAATAGTTTACAATAATTAATTTTAGTTCCAATAGTTTCCCTAAGGTATTTAAAAAAATATCCATTGTAGTTTCTTTATTTGCGTAACTGGTAATAGTTTCATGTAGTTTGTATTGAAGTTGAACGTTGCAGTTGTACTAGGTCGCATGATAGATTGGATTGTAGATTCCATGCAGTTACTGTAGTCACTTATTTAACGTGTATTGTTAATTATGTTTGTTTTTTTTCGTGGTTTAAGAAACCCTGGTTTTTAACGACCGTACCAATTTTCCGACAATCTTTATGAATAACTGTATTAATCGATAAAAAAAATTCAATGACCAATGAGATTCATTATTAACCCGTTCAATCTTAACTTTAATAACTATTCTCGTTTCGTTTTCTGATCTTTTTCCTCAACTTTGATCGAAATTCCATTTTAACTGATTTCAATCTATCACAAAAATACGTAACTAAGGCTTAGATTTGTAAACATTTGCATATTTTTTCTGTATAGTCATAAAATGTTCTGAATGAACACAAAATCTATTTCACATATCGTTTAGAATATAATAACAAAAATGTTTAGTGCATATTTTTACAAATTTCGGTATTTTTTTTATTTTTAGGATATATTTTACAATTTTAAGGTATAATTTATAATTTTTGTGTTATAATATTTTTGCCATTTTGGTAATTCATTAAAATATTTTCAAAATTTGTTCGCGTAATTTAATTGTGAAAAAAAAATGGTTACTTAATTTTTAATTCAACTAGTTGTATTCGACTTTCGAGTGATAATGAAGGTCGCTGTCGACTCCCTAATTAGTGTTACTACAGAAAAATCCAACTAATTGTATGATGAAAACGATTGGTCGTGATTAATTAATTAAATTTTTTAAAAGTCAGTGTTTTTTAAATTATCATAAACTTGTATTTAAAATAAATTAATTTTCGTGACACTGCTGATACCTTAGACGCCTGTAATTTAACATTTTATTTAAACGTGATATTTTGATTGAAATTATATTTCAGAAGGAGAAATCGTTTTTTTGGAACCTATTTTACTGCATATTTGAAATTTTTTAAGAGCGTAAAAGCCAATTTTTTAGAGAGTATTTCACGACATTATAGAACGAACACATGAATCCGAACCCTACACAGGCTCGACGAGAAGATGGGGCAGCCGGGGCTGGAGCCATGAGGCCTGGGGCCACGAAGAGGGCCCAGGTCTTTTTGAAAAAAAAAACCAAGCCCTATATTTTACCTAATCATTACTTTAATGGAAAAATTTTTTTTAATTTATAAATTCATAATTTTTTACTTTAAAAAATTAACACAATTTTAATATTGAAAATTAAATGCTGGACATAAATAGGTATTAATTTTTGAAAAAAACAAACTTCACAAAATCAATTTGTTGTTGAACGATTTGTTTCGGACGAGTAAAAAATTAGTTATTTAATTTTTTAAGACAACACGAAAAGTCCATAATTATTATTATCACTTTGTTCCGTGTGATATGATTTTTTCTTTAAACCTACCTTATTATATGGATACAGTGATTCAGTTGAAAAAAAAAAAATAAGAAGAGGGACGCATACGTCTAAAAAAAAAAAAATTGAGCGTCCCCGAAAATTGGAATACTTCATATACCCGTGGGGTGATTTTTGAAAAATTATAGTAGGGGTACGATAAAATATTTAAGAAATAGAAGGGGTACTCCCCCCCCCAATTCAATACACATTTTAAACGAGAAAACGCTGGGTGTAAGTAGTAGTAGTAGTAGTAAGTTTAATATTTGACATAGGGAGGGGGCCCGGATTAGTTTGTCCCTGGGGCCCTTGATTTCTCTCCACGGCCCCGAGTCCCTAGAAATTACAATAATAATAATAATAATAATAATAATCGTGCAAACACCGATTTTTCAGGTGGACGACAAGTCGAACGCGATGCCGCCGGAGTCGCCGAGCAAGCCGTCGTGGTCGCGCACGCCGCCCATCCGCACGCCCGTCCAATCGCTGCCGGTGTGCACGCTGTGGACAGCGGCCATGGTGCTGGTGGTGTCCGGCACGGCCAGCTGCATGCTGTGCTTCTACCTGATGTCGCGCCGTGGCCGTCTGTACTATCTGAACGCCGGGCTGCTGGCCGCGGTCGTGTGCCTGGCCCTAGGGTTCCCGGGGTTCCGGTCGCAACAGTGGCGTTGGCTGCCCAACCGCAACTACGTGACCGGCTACATACTGGTGGCGCTGTTCAGCGCGCTGGAGACGTGCGCCCTGTGGCTGATGTGCCAGAGCACCGTGCTGGACCCCGCGCTCAACGACATCGGCGCGGGCGTGGTGTGCGGCATATCCGCGCTGTCCGTCACGCTCGCGTGCCTGGGCACCGGCACGTCGTACTGCTGCCGGTACCCGCCGCCCGACAACCGGGTCGCGCACGCCGTCGAGGGTTTCGTCGTGTGAACCGCCGCCGACCGGTGGCCGATTCGAGGGATGGGCCGGCCCTAGGGCTACCTCCCCTCGACACGTTAATGTTTGTATAGTTGTATAATATAGTTGTAAATAGATAAAATAGTAGTAGTAATAATACATATATATTATGTACTCGTTACGGCGTTTTAATTGTGTGTATGTGAAAGGATATTATTTTGAAGATATTGATAAAGAAAACAAGTTTAGTTTTCCCATAGTTGCTATATAATGTAATCTTAATTTTGTATTTTATACTTTATGTTCATTGTTCAATAAATAATTTATTGATAAATTGATAGAAAAAAAAATTTAAAAAATTTTAATATGTAGAGTAGATTTATACACCTGAATTTACTTTGAAAAACGTTGGGTCCCCTCCAAAATCGAATTCTGAATTCGCCAATAACACGAACCATTCAGAGTGTTTAAGAACTACTCGAAATGTGTTGTATATGAACAGGAATAAATATAATATATGTAATTTTTTATCGGTGAATTGTATTTAATCGCTAGAGTAAATATACACATAATAATTATTAATAATAGTTTAGACTTTTGTATAATAAACGTTATTATGTATTTGTAAAATAAATATTATAAGATTACTATTATTGTTACATATATTTTCTTTTATATATATAAATATTATGTCCGTATTCGGTATGTATAGGCGCCTATACATAGACGCGGGAAGTACGAATATGATACCATTATGTATTACGAGAGATAAAATTTTGATGTGTTTTGAGTATTTTTAAGTATTATACACAACCAAACTACGAATTTATTCGATTTAGCATTTTACTCGTGATTTTTCATTTAAAATGCATTCATTCTCTATATTATACGAAATTTTTACAAGACCTTTGTGTCAACATTGTACATTTATACTGATTTTTATTTATTTTTAAGTTTTTTTTATAGGTTTTTTTTAACGCTCAAAGATCAATATATATTTATTTCCACAAAGTCAATACGATTTTGATTTCATACTTGCCTCCCCGATTTCAATAATATCTTAATATTATTTCAAAAACGTTTTGATAAAAACCTATTGATATTGAAAATAAAAAATTATCAAACGAACTCGGTACCACAACAACATAGGACAATAGTGTGATAAAAATACCGTTGTTAAATATAATATACCAAATAATCATTTTTTATTTAACAGTTTGTGTTTGACTTTTTGGTAATTTTTTCAAAATAATTTCGGGCCTTTTTTTAAATGCACTGCTTAAAAAGTTTGATATTTCGACGTTTAATACCGCAGTATTTTGATTGGTTTTATTCCACTGGGATACGGTATTTTGGTTTTTTTTTACGGGATGCAAGTTTTTTTTTCATACGGTTTTCACTGGTACGCGTAAATCAAGAGAAGAACCAAAAGCAGGCGAGGATTCAGAGGGGGGCTCGGGCACCCCCTCTGTCACGTTAACCACACTACACAAAATTATATAAAATTATTAACTGACTAAAAAATATATGATATTTTTTAACGCAATCGCTTGCCACACTTGGATTGAAATTGAAATGGAATAAAGTGTAGGTATATAAATTTATTGTAAAAAAAATCTGTATATATTTCTCACCATGAGTTTTGTTTGATCATTAAATGGGATTTGTAAGTGGGTGTATTAAATTTTAAAGAAACAATAAATCATTTTATAAACTTTAAAGGCGTTTTCGTCAACGTTTGAGTAGTTTTTCCAAAATTTCGAACAAACTATTGAGGATTTGAAAAAATTCCGATTCATAAATTTGCTGATCGAAACTTATGGACAAGAATTTCTATATGAAAAAATAAAATAAACATAATAATTTTAAAAACACTAGCTTCTTCACCCCACTCTCGGAATGTAAAACGTAAAATAAACTGAATAGATCATTATTATAGTAAATTAAACAAATGAAGTGAATAATAATTTATTAAATGTTTTTTTTTTTTCTAATAGAGATATAAATATATAATTTATTATAATTAATAGTTAGCTGCTATTAGTATTCAGTTCTATCGATTGAGCACCACCCCCTATTTATCATTTCTGGATCCGCACCTGAGTCCAAAAGCATTCACGGATCAGCCCCTAACTTCAACGCATCAAATGCGGTTTTTAAAATCAACAATTTATGTTGATTTTACATACAGTAGTGATAGACCTCTGTAATGTAACAACAAATGTTACAAATGATACATACATATTATAATAGATAGTAAATTATATTTTCTGAAAAAGCAATGATTCATTCAAAACGTGTACGATGTGTACGTGATTCACGCGTGCACGTGAGATGTAAACAGTTTTCAAAAAAAAAAAAAAAATATATATATATGAATTCATCGTGAGCACCATCACCACTTGATCTCTCTAGCTCGGGATATAAAAGTCTTTAATAATACAGAAGTCAATAATTCACTGTTTTCGCGGTAATGACCGTGTATAGACATAATATTAAGAACTTAAAACGTTCAATTTCGAGACAAAGAGCTTAGAAACACAATAATATATCGACGTCTTTGACGATTTCATTTGGACCCGAAACAGTGTTACATTAGTTGTGTTCCTAAACACAGCGTCGTATTCGGTCCAATCTAATTGACGGAATTTGTTATTTTATCACGTTTGTCAAATTTAAATAATTTATTTGTTCGAATCCTAGAGTCTAGTCGAATAATTTTATTTTTTTTCTAGCCACTTCGTAAAAGGTTTTCTCTTTGTAAAAACAACCACTATCAACAAATAAGGGGGTGATATTAAATTGCAAATCGTGTAAAACATATTCACTTAAGAGGTGCGAATGTTCGCCAAGAGAGTATATCATCAATATTAAATTACGTGTAACGTCATATTTCCCGCTTGAGAGTGTTGATGTACCTTTGACGCGAAATATTTGCGAAGCTTATATTATGATCATAAGATATTTATATAACATTTTTGTACTGTAGGTAGTTGTGAATAGGTAATATGAAATCATACGATTACAATTTGTACATGTATATGTCATATTTTCAATTTGATTTATAAAATATATTGTAGTATGTGAATTTTAATAATATACTAATCATACAAACCTGTAGTTTATTATATTATTAACTATACACATGATATAATGTAGTTTACCGTATTCAACAAGTATCTATGTATACATTTTTTACAAAAAATTAAATAAATTGTAATAACAAATTATTTATGTGTTAATATATAATTCTGTCAATATTATATTGTTTATATAATTTTCGATTTGTTATATTAAGATGTTTTTTTTATTATATAATATATTTTTTTAGTGATTTATCGGTTAATCATATTTAACAAATTAATTAGCACTGTATTGAATTATATAATACTCATAAACTATAGAGGATTATTAGATATGCATTTTTGTTTGGAATTGTTGAAATAAAATGTATATAGATAGATGGGTTAGAAAACTAAGAATATAAATGTTTATTATAATTATTGTTCAGTGGTGTTTATGTAATACAATAAAAGTTTATAAATTATTCACACGGCCTTGTTTATTAATTTTATAAATTATTTCTATCTGGCATTATTGCCACAGCGAAAATGTCTGTTAGAGATATATAAAATACTCAAAACGCGCATTTTTGATGAAAAAGTTAACGAATAGTTTTTTTTTTTTTTTATTAGAAAAACTAAAGTAATACGTCTAAATCATACAGATTTTACTTGGGACTAAAGGCTCTATTGGTTTTGATAAAAGGTAAAACACAACTCGGAGCAATGGAACTGCTATAAAACTTACTCATGGATAAAAAAAAAAAACAATTAAATATTGGATACGAATGTTATATTTTATATACGTTATAAATTATTAATAAATTGACTGTTTCCAATAGTTTTCACAAAACATAAATCTTAGAAAAACATGAGACTATAAAAGCGTACAGAAACTGTGACATCACCCCATTTTTAGTAAAGTTAGCTCTTCTCAGAATCGTATTTATAATAGCCTTCAAGTTCAATCTGGTTAAAATAAACCGCTATTTTCTTCCTAAATATTTAATATAAGATGAATTTTAATAAACATCTGGTCTTTGTATCTTGGACATTTTTTTTTTTTTAACATTGGAACTACAACCTATGTAATATAAACATATTATAATTAGGCTTTTTACAAAAACGTGCGTTGAACATTTTATTACTACATATTAATATAATTTTAGTTAAATATATTATATTATATATATTTAATACTTTGAAACTTCTGACGAAACACACCATTATCAACATTTGTAAAATATTAAATATACTTGCATAATCGTAATTACAAAAAAAAAAGCCGGACATACTTCGCACGACGGGTAGGATTCTCTTGACGGATGTATTGAATTTTAAAGAAACGATAAATCATTTCTTCAATAAAACGATTCTAAACGAGGGAAGTTAATAATATAAAAAATAAATGAGAAAAAAAATATTAGAAAAATGTCCAAAATTTTTTTTTCACATTTTCAAAATTTTCTTATGCCAAAATCTTTCTCATATGATTTTCTATCTATGTTTAAATTTTAATATAGATCGGATCAAAAAATGATGGTTTCCGAGTCGTTTTCGTTAAATTTTGGGTAGTTTTTTTCAAAAAAAAATTGAAGGATTGAGAAATTCAAAAAACGACCTCTTTAAAGTACAATCTAGAAGCAAATCCGGTTTCAAAAAGTTACTGATCGAAACTTTTGGACAAGTATTTCCATACGAAAAATTGTACACAGAAAAAAAAATAAACATTATTGTAAAAACACTTCGTTCAGAATCTAAAAAAAGGTATCATCGTATTTTTAGATTATAAAACCTATGAATAGTATTTTATTTTTTTCCAATTTAAATAAACTCGTACCCAACGTTATATTGGGTATATAGATTTTAATAGATTTTTCGAAGAATACTTTTGTACAAAATAAAGTATTGCTCAAAAACCCATCTATTATGTATTATATATAATATTTGTACGTATCCGAAAATAACGAAATTTAATTTAAATTTTCTGAGAAAACATTATAACGTGTATAAAGTATAAACACTTTAACGCATTATAAAAAACAACCGTCACACGTATAATAATAAAAAAAAAATACAATTTAATACGATTTAAATGCGCGAGAAGATTGCTTGTTAGAAGGTATTATAATATATCCGAACGATTTGCCTTTTTGGAACGTAAACATAATAATATTATTATTAAACGTGCGCTTACCGACATTTCGATGCTGGGATGATCAATGAAAACCATTTCGGATTCTTCGCCGTCCAAAAGTATGGAAACTGTTTTCTCGCCAAACTCGTCATCTGCAATCGTTATTGACAATTTATCATAAAAATGTAAAAGGGTTGTTGTGCGCATACGCCTCGCGCACAATGTACGCGGCGCACAGTGTATACACAGTATATATACACCGTGCACGATGCGTATCCCACGACGTAATAATAATGCATTATTCATTCGCTCGGCGGCGGCGCTTTTATTAAATCCATTTTGAAAGAGAAATAAAATTTACCGCAATCCCTCCCCTCCCCCTCCCCCGCTGTTCGCACCGCTCCGTTGCTGCAAAGAACTTCATTTAACCGCGAAATAAAGAACTTAATATAATATACCTCTGTCATTCAAATGACAAAGCGTGTAAACCACCGCGGATGTGTTCGAAGTCACTTCAAAGACAGTTCGAAGAGGATAAAAATAAACACACAAATAGTCGGGGATAAAGTAGACGTCTGACGTATGCCAGGAACTTATTGTCTCTACGAGTGTATTAGGCATTAGGAATGATGTCTGCGATATTATTATTACAGAAGATGCTGTCTGATTTCGAGTGAAAAATCAACGAGGGCCAATATTAGACTACTTACGGAGTGGCAATAAAGTATAAAGTACGCACGTCATGTATAGTATTGCCTCAGCATTGCGCGTTTGAAGTGTTGAAACAACGCAAATACGTGTACAAAGTCCATAGGCGTGCGCAGACTTTAGGTCTAATTAAATTTTCTATAATAATATTATTATTATTTAAATAAAAATTGTCAAAAAGTATAATGGTTAAAACTCCTATGGGTAATGTTTTTATAACATACACTTATGTATCATAATATAGATATTAGAGTAAATTCCATTTTTTGTAATATTGTTGTTTTGTAAAATTTTACCAAAAAAGTTTTTTTTTTTTTTTTTTAGGAATAAAACAAAAATGTGGTTATAAAAGTAAACTGTTTCATTCATTCGAATTATAACTGTTTTATAACTATAGGACCTATTATAGTATAGGTGATATAATTTTTTAACTTTTATAAAGCTGTTCATCTCACAGACAAAAAAATTTAGTTGATAAAATTTCAATTTTATCGTATCAAATTAAACTTATATGGGTAAAATATATTAGTTAGTTATTGTGTTTTCTGTATTTTTTTTTTTTTTTTTAAACATTAATAAAACTCCATTTTTAATTTTCCTTCCTTTTAAAATTCTGTCTAAGATCTTGTAGTTTGCCTTCTCCTATAAATACGGACCTGTGCGTTATATTACCTGTACATTTCATACACATATGGTATGTTGTTATTTATACGTTATAATATATTCATAGTCTAATAACGTGAATTTTAGCCTTGTATTTATAAAATTATTCTTCGTTAATTCAATATTCAACCCTTTTCTTCCAAACACAATTAACCCATAAAGCATGAGAAAAAAAAATTTTTAATTTCGAATTTCGGGTAGTGCCCAGTACAAACGTTAAATTGCAAATAGAAAATTAAAAGCCTGCTGAAATATTTATTTGACGATTTCCAGACGATTATTCGATAATTTACAATTCGAATTGAAACTAAATACATAGAATATAAAACTAAAGCGTATTTAAAAAGTTTCATAAAACAAATATCAACAAATTCTTTTTTAATATAATAATATAATATTTGACGCTATACGTCATATTCTTAAACGTCAAACTAATCGTGATTGAACGATTGAAATGTTTACATAATATTATATTCCAAAATTACACACCATAATAGGTATTGAGAAATAGACATTTCACCGCACAGTAACAGTAATTATGTCTATCAAAAAATGTCAATATGTAAATATTTAAATATTATAATCATAAATATAAAGACATATCAATCTAAATATTATTACTATTACGAAGGCTGAATGGTAAAAAAAATCCATAAAATGAATTTTATGGAATTGAAACAAAAAAAAAAAAATAAATATTCAATTTTAATTTTTGAGCGAAGTGAGTGAATGAAAGGAGCTTTAGTGGTTTTATAAAGATGATTTTCTATTTTTTTTTTCTTTTGGAATAATGTCACTATATAAGAACTTATAAGACGTGATTACTTATAAGTTGTAATAATAGCTTTAAACGAACAAGTAACTTATTCGCTGTCAATATAGTGATGGAATCAATAAACTATATATATGCTAATCTTAGGGTTCCGTATGCGATATACGTATATAAGACTAGTGTCGAGCATCAACAGTTACTTCTAGACACGAATTTAATTTATAGTTTTTCAACACAAATGATTGAGAACCTACATATTATTATTATTATTTTCTCATTGTTTCTGCGCACACGTCAAAGCAAATGTATACAATAGATAGGGTACGTTCAACTACATTGAAACACAAATTTTATCGACCATCGTCGTTTTGATTTAAAATTCGAATTCCGTTTTTGGTTTGACGGTAATCATCAGCGTAATGGTAGACGAAGATCGAAATCCGAGCTATTAAATTGAAATAAAACATTAGCCAAAACTGTGTTTCCTTCCTATCCACAACAAACCTCGCGTGTTGTAGGTAAATTTAAATTCTTAAATAACATGTTGTTCGTTAGCCCTGCAGTTATTAATTACACGTAGGTAATTCATCTACACCCTTGCGCAACAACGCCACAGCTTGAGATTAGTGAAATCATTTAATACGGAGGTATATTATTAATATGGCGGCTATATACTAAGTGTTTTAATTATACTGCACCTACGTATAACCATAAATAAATGACATTATTAATAATATTGTACTTGGACATTATGCGTTAGATCTAAGAACTTGCATACCTTTATGAAACTAAAAAATTATATAAATGCTTATAATATAATTTAATATGCATATATCAAGCAATAATAGCTTCTAAAATATTTCTACACTTATCTGTACATTATTTTACAACAATAAGAAGAGAAAATGAAATGTGTAAGTATCAGTAGCGGATCCAATGGGGGGAGGGGGGGATAATAGGGTAAATATCCTCTACCTTGAGCTTATTGTAATATAAAAATGTATTACATTGTGACTTGTGAGAAATACTAGTTATATTCAGTGTTACACGTTTTAATTAAGAATTAAATAAATTAAGACCACAGGTACCTACACTAATAATAATAAATAATAATAAAAACTTTATCTTATCTTATCTAGTTTGTATGAATAAATTCAAAATGGTGATATTAAAAAGTATGAATAGTATCTGTTGGATACATTTTAATTACCCCCCTCCCCCTCCTTGAAATATTTCTGAATCCGCCCCTGGTAAGTATACTTTATGTTCAAATCTACAAAGACAAAAAACGTTTTTAAATTTTCCGATGCATTTTACTCGTATTTTATTATAATATTATATCAACTATCACATAGAATCATTTATAGTTTAAAACGATTATCAACGAAAAAATAAAATGTATATAAATTAACTCTAATAATAAATTGCTATTTGATTACACGTTTTTTTTTTTTTTTTTTAATTAAAAAAAATTATTTAAAATTGATCAGTGACTCACTTAAAATGTAAACGCGACTCTCAGATTGGGGGGAAACTTTGTGCTAAGGTGTATTAGTTTGTACTATAAATAAATAATATCATGAGACAAAACTTTGAAAATGAAAAGGTTTTTAAATATTAAATATTTTTAAAAGACTTTTAAATGTACTACTGAAGTCATTTAAAATAATATTTTTGTGTTTTACTAAAAATAAAATATGGTAAAAAGTATGAAAAAAGTTGAAAGACATAAAGTCCTACCCAAAAAAAAAAAGACAATAAAAGTTTTTTTTATACAAGTTTTTACGAGAAAATGGCTAAAAATGAAATTTTTTATCTAAACCGTATCAAAAAAATTATATAGAAACAATTCAAAACGTTTGAAGCACTATACAAAAGAATAAAGCGTAAGGATTTTATGAATAGGGACAATCAAAATAAAAATAAATATGTAATAGTGCGTGGGTTATTCATCTATATCACTGAAACTGGTTATTTTTTAATTAAACGAAAATTGGGTTCAGTATAAAAAGCATTTCATGCTGTATTGGCATATGAACATTATATATAAAACACTGTAACTTAAATAATATAATAATTCATTTATGTGAGAAATTAAAACATTTAACCAAAACAAGCATTGAATATTTTTAAATACAATAAATAATTACAAAAACTATTGAATTTAGTTCAATAAAATAAATATAAACATTTTCATTTCCATTTAGATAATTATTGCTTTTCAGATTGGTTTGTAAAATATATATTAAATTCCTGCCCGATTTTTGTAATTTACATTTAATTAAGAAATAAAATAAATTTTAGTAGTATTTTTTATCTGATCTGTTAACCTCAAAAGGAAATGAAACACTGAAACACTGAAGCGTTCAAGTTTATGAACGAATTTTGAGATTCGAGTAAACCTTTGTTTTGTAATGTAGAGCATCAGATATCATGGAAAATAAATTATTTTATTATGTTTATAGAAATCTATAATATGATCTTACAGATAAAACATAATTACTTTAATACAATATACACAAAGTTGTGTCTGGTTGTAAAATTATTCCATACAACAAGTGGGTCATGGCAAAAACAGACTTGGGTAAGACATTTGTAAATGGAAGGTATATTTTTAGGAATTTCAATTTTTTTTTTTTTTTCAATTGACTTAAATTAATTCTTTTTAGCTGTATTGTAGTAATTTACTATCATATAAATATGCTTTATTATTTTCTTCAATCCGATAAAAATAATTTAAACAAATAAAAAAATATTGTATAATCCAGAACTAAATTTTATTAAAGACGATAAATCATAACGTACAAATTAAAACAAACTTTACTTTCATAAAAATATCCACGTTAATAGAAACGTAATACCCCGAATTTTTTTTTACCATCGATAACCGAATGAAAAAAAAAAGCCGGACATATTTCGCACGACGGGTAGGATTCTCTTGACGGGTGTGTTGAATTTTAAACAAACGATAAATCATTTCTTAAATAAAACGATTCTGAACAAGGGAAGTTAATAACATGAAAAATAAATGAGAAAAAAAATGTTAGAAAAATGTCCAAAATTCTTTATTACATTTTCAAAATTTTCTTGCGCCAAAATCTTTCTTATATGATTTTCTGTCTATGTTTAAATTTTCATATCGTTCGGATCAAAAAATGATGGTTTCCGAGTAGTTTTTTTTAAATTTTGGATAGTTTTTTCCAAAAAAAAAAAAAAAAAATTGAAGAATTGAGAAATTCAAAAAATGATCTCTCTAAAGTACCATTAAGAGGCAAATCCGGTTTCAAAAAGTTACTGATCGAAACTTTTGGACAAATATTTCCATAGGAAAAGTTGTACACAAAAATAAAAAATAATAAAAAAATAAACATTATTGTAAAAAAACACTAATAATATTTGGAGGAATATGGAAAGTTTTTGGTGGAAAATGGTCCCGCCTTTTTGTCCGTTTATTTCGTGTAATTAAACGTGTTGAAAAAGGGAAAGAGAAGAAAATCTTCAAGGGATGATTTTCGATTCATCTTAGCCCCTTGGTGGCGGCGGTTAGACACTAATCAATCGTGTCGAGTCGGCCGCAAAACTATATTAATAATTTTGGCTGTTTGCAGCTGCTCACCTAGAGACGCGTCGTACGTGTTCATGTATTCGGACGTCATGAATTGCGAGACCAGTGCGGTCTTTCCGACGCCCGATTCGCCGAGAAGCACTACTCTGTACTTGGGCACGTCCTCGGCCACGCTGGACTCTCCGGAGCTCAAATCGTTGTAGCTGCTGTTGCCTCCGCAACACGAACCGTCAAAAGGCGAAATACCGCTCAGGTTGCTGGGACTGTGCCTGGGGGGGAAAAAAAAAAAATACGAAAAAATGATATAAAAAAAAAAAAAAATGTATGTAAAACAGATTTTCAAAAACAAGCGACGCATACGTGTGAGGAGCGCTATTGTCTCGGTATCTCATTTTATCCCACTATACGATTACAGGAGTTCAAGTGGAGCTTAACCTAAATGTCATTTTTAATAATATTTTTTTTTATTTTATATAAAATACTTATTACATTTGATTTTTCACCATCATGTACACGGGCGCCCATTGTGGGGGGGGTGGGTGTCGGGGGATGGATATGTCCATAACAAAATATATATATATTTATTAAAAATCTTTTTATATCATATTCTTACAGTTACATAAGTAACTTAATAAATGAAAAAAAAATTTAAGGCAAAAGTCTAATTTTTATTTTTATTTTTTAGACTTAATTTTTTATCTATAATTACAACTTTGGTGGAAGAGGGAAGTTAACTAATGATGAATTATTGCTGAAACAAGGGAATTCTGATTCAAAAGTTGTTGGTCCAAATTTTTAGACAAGTATTATATAAATACTATGAACTAAAAAAGGAAAATATGACTTAAAAATGCAAAAAAATAACCTAAAAAACTAAAAACGTTAAAAAATGCAAAATAAGAGTTTTATACATAGATTTGTTGTTACATAATTCAAATTATGTACTTACAAAGCTATGTTTCTCAATCACCAAAAAAAAAAAAAAATCCACTTTCCAACAAATTCACAGCCCTAATGATGAGTAACACCACACGTTTGTACGGAGAAAATTGCACGAAACGTTAATTAAAATAATATCGATACATACGGTAACTGCGTCGGTACCGGCAGTAAATTATCATTTTAATTACATTTTTAACGGGAAACGTGGTTTTTTTTTCACCCTACTAAAAAGAACCGATATAAAAAGATACTGCTATTAATGGCAATCACAAATCATGATGAAAATCAATATCGTTCCATTTCATATAATATTTCAAACGTCCGTCAGAGTTAAAACTAAAAACGAAAAATACGCTTCGCTGTGTAAAATGAAATTTTAAATACGTTTCTCCGGAATCTAATTTAAAACGGGCACGTACGCATTTAATAAATTATTGTCGTAAATCTAATTATTGTTCCCATCATACACCAATCGGACACGAAGATAATTATTAAAATGAATATTATTACGTTCAACGAGATCAATTTTATTCCTTCCCCATAATGCTTTCCATATGAAGAAAAAAGAAGTGTGTACTTCGCTCGTCAGGGTGTTCTTCGCACATCGGGTGGGATTCTTTTGTCTTGACGGGTGTATTGAATTTTAAAGAAACGATAAATCATTTCTTCAATAAAACGATTCTGAACGAAAAAAGTTAATAATATAAAAAGCCGGACATACTTCGCACGATGGGTGTACTTCGCACGACGGGTGGTATTCTCTTGACGGGCGTATTAAATTTTAAAGAAACGATAAATCATTTCTTCAGTAAAACAATT
>JAIPRM010001105.1:0-17777 GCA_025469315.1 Stegophylla sp. TES_Ste_2020 | reverse complement strand
GTTTTCGAGTCGTTTTTGTCAAATTTTGGGTAGTTTTTTCCAAAAAAAACATTGAAGAATTGAGAAATTCAAAAAATGACCTCTTTAAAGTACAATCTAGAGGCGAATCGGGTTTTAAAAAGTTATTCATCGAAACTTTTGGACAAGTATTTCTATTCGAAAAGTTGTACACAGAAAAAAAAAGAAAAAAAATATAAACATCATTGTAAAAACACTAGTTTCTTCACTTCGTTCAGAATCTAAAAAAAATAAGAAAAAAAAATGTTAGAAAAATGTCCAAAATTTTTTTTTCACATTTCCAAAATTGTCTTGCGCCAAAATCTTTCTTATATGATTTTCTATCTATGTTTGAATTTTCATTTAGTTCGGATCAAAAAATTATGGTTTTCGAGTCATTTTTGTCAAATTTTTGGTAATTTTTTCCAAAAAAAAAATAATTAAGAATTGAGAAATGCAAAAAATGATCTCTTTAAAAAACAATCTAGAGGCAAATCCGGTTTCAAAAAGTTACTGATCCAAACTTTTGGACAAGTATTTCCATACGAAAAGTTATACACAGAAAAAAAAAAAGAGAAAAAAAACATCATTGTAAAAACACTATAGCTTCTTCACTTCGTTCAGAATCTAAAAACTGATAGAATATTTTTTCTTTTAATATACCTATGGGCTCAAAAATATATAACTATGTATACAGTATACTAATACGTAATATGGTTCCATTACACTTTAAACACAGTGATTCTTTTAAGATTTTAAAGAAAACAATTTCAATTTGGCTATTAAAAGAGATAAATATAAAAATTGTAAAGCAAAAATTTATCAAATAATAATTATAATACATATTTTATGTATTCGATCTGTATTTCTGTACATCGAAAATATTATCTAGTTGGTACTTTTAGGAGATCATTTTTCCAAATGCTCAATACTTTTTCTAAGCGCAAGTGTAGAATACCCAAAAATTGACAAAAAGAACTGTAAACAACTGCACAACCCGAATTTTCGTAAATTCGATTTTTTATTTTTTAAGTAACTTCCAAAATAATGAACCTAGAAAGTTGAAACATTCACCGACTACTAAAAATAATCACGCACAAAAAATTTCAAAGACATTTGACTAATTTTGAGGTGTAATTACGGCATTTTGAAAATTTAGGAAATTTCTCGTTTTTTGTTAGTTTTTAATTCAAAACATTATAATGTATGGAAATTAAGAGCTGAAAATTCAAATACAAACATACTCATATGTATAACCAATGGTCCTAAAAAAATCTCGAAAATCTTAAGTCAACTTTTTTTTATAACCATTGAAATTTGTTAGATTCTGACAGAGTTCATAAGTTTTACATAAAATTACACACTTAGACGTATATAAAAAATAATTGGTTCAACCGATCTTTACGATCTTTAATTAAATTTAATTAAATACTATAAATAAAAATAAACATGGATTACTTTGTTAATAATTACTAATTAATAATATTGGACTATTACTGGACATTTAAAAAAAACGTTAGTGAATTTTATTCGATGTACCCATTATTGGGAAAAAAAAATTTATTTCTATAAATAGCTCAAAACCCAGGGATTGATATTAAAAGACCAAAATGCCAATTACACTAATTACTGATTTATATTACTGTTAACCATTTATTAATTTATAAAAATAGATTTTTATTGCATTTTTCATTATTTTTTTAAAGACATTTATCACCTCATACACACGCACACGAACACAAATATTGAATATCCAACATTATTAAAATAACATTTTGTTAAATATTTTCTTATCGCCAATTATAATTATTATAAATGTTATTTGAAGCTTCCGCTCAGAATCGTTTTATTGAAGAAATTATTTATTGTTTCTTTAAACTCTAATACACCCACCAAGAGCTTCACACCCATCGTGCGACGTATTTCCGGCAGGCATTTTTTAAACATTTATCGCGTTTTTATCAAACAAAAGGATTCCCCCCAAGCATTTCTTAAATTTATTTCACTTAATATTGTTTTAAATTCTATACAACGCTGAAAACAATAATATCGTTAATTAATATTAAATAGTCTGTTGTTAATGCGTGCACACTAATAGTGTGTCGTTATAAAGCATATTATAATGTAAAAAAAAAAAAAAAAAAAAAACATAGACGTCGGTTATAACAATATCTTGTGAAAATATTTAATTACTACGGTATATGCGCTTAACAGTGGTTTATAAATATAATTTTAATTACACGAATACAAACTGTAATGCGGCATTATGGTTTCTATAACCCCGGTTTTATACTTTATCACGTCGGATTTGACAGTGGGTTTTTAATTAAATATATATATTCAGTTGGAGGTATATGCCGTACATTTTTAATGTCCATTATCACGGAAACTCTTGCCGTTCAGCTATCAATCAGCCCCAGAACATATATTATAGTGCTCTGGGTTGTGCGAACTGGCAGTAGTGAATTGATACGAGGTGCTTAAGGAATGCCAGCATCGGTTTAAGGGGAAAACGTCTGATGATTATCGTCCAAAAGAAAAGATTATTAAGAAAGAGGAGAGATTTAGAGAAGACTTAATAGTGTAGAGCACGTTTCTATTTCGTGTAATAAAACAAATTGTTTTGTGTAGAATCTATTTTGAAGAATTTTCGTGATACTTTAATGTCTACAACATTAACACTACAAAAATTTAGTTAAGTAATATTATTTTGTCTCGCATTAAGTTTAGTTATTTTTTAACAGAATCATAATAATTATTTTCTTTTTAACTTTTGTCAATTACAATATTATATCAAAAGTAAAGTTCATTGTGACATGATTAAAACTAAAAGGTTCCTACCTTTTAGTAATGTAAACCTTAACGAAATGTTAACTAAAATAAATGTGTGTGTGTGTGTGTGTGTGTGTGGTTGAGCACTCGAATATCATATTAAAATAACAACAACACATTAATTAAATCCGTAATATTTACCATCTGTAAAATTTCAAACTTAAAATAACAGAAATGTCAAAATAAATATTTCGCGCTGCATATTATTTGTTGAGTTTAAGACTTCACAAAAATATTTTCATCTTCAATGTAACAATCACAACGTTTACTTGAAAATATAAATTTCAATTTTTTTATTCTATTCCTTGAGAAAATAAAAAAATAAAATAATATTGTGTTCATTAAAATGATTTTTTGTATGTTAATTGATATGTATGAATATGCCAATGGCAGTTTATGAATAAGAAAAGCATTCTAATATCACGAAGTTTCAAGTAAAAGTAGTCATTTAATGTATAGAGTTTGGGAATTTGCTTTAAAGTAAAAACTTTACACTCTAATGCGAAATAAACAATTTTCATTCATTTGCAACAACTTGGTGGTATCGGAATCAATGACAAAATCAATACAATGCAAAAATGTAAGAGCTTAATATGATTCTTTTTTTTTATTTCACTTTATTATTTTCAAATTATGGAAATCATTTTCCATTTGCTTTTCAAAATACAATTATTAAATCTGTACGCAATATTCGAACAATTGATTTAGGTATAATAATATGAAACATTTTAGCTGCCCGAAAAGCATTTTACGAACAAAAACTAATTACAGTTGCAAATAACTCTACTTCCAATTTAAAAAATACACAATTTGAATGCTTTAATAATATAACTTTCTTTCTTTCTTTAATAACATAACTTATTCATTAAATAATTTAATAATTTTGTAAATAGTGTACCGAGTAATAATAATTGTTTATTCACTTACTGATATTAGTAATAAATACAATAATTAAGTTTTAGATTTTTGTTAATCTACGCAATTTTAATTGTTCGAAATAAAGTGATGATAATGTATTCTTTTATTTCCTAATACTGAAATACCTTCTTTTTTTTTTTAAAATTAAGTTCGAATTTATTTTTAACATACCCGATTTTCCTCGCACAAAATGAATTTAATTCAATTTTCAAACAATAATGTTTTAAAACTTTTCTTCCCGTATAGTAGTGGCGCAACCAAGGGAGATGTTTTGGTGTCTAATCACCTCCCTTAAAATGTATTTACGCGAATTTCATTCACAATTTCATTTTTATTTGAAGTTATAATCTTTATTAATTATTTAAAAACGTTTATTATGATTAAAATAATTTTCCTGTCCGTATTACATTATTGTTGATGATAATATGTGAAAATTTCAAGCTTCTATCACTATTATTAATTTTAGTGGTACAATTTCATGAAAATCGAATTTACGGCATATTTTACTGTTTTTATATAGTTTTTAAGAAAATTTTCCTTGTTTCCAGAAAATCTATTAAGAATCTCGAAAATGTAACATTTTTGAAGTCCCATGTTGAAATTAATTTCTGATTCATAAAATTTCTGAGAAAAAAAGTCTGGATAGTTTTAACAACAGGAATATTGTGTTTACACAAAACACTCAAAAAATTAGACGGACATACTTCGCACACCATGGGTATTTTTACTTCTCAGATGGTACTTGGTGGGTACGTTAAACTTTAAAGAAACGATAAATAATTTCTTGAATTAAACGATTCTGAGCAAAACTTCACTTTACTACAAGTCAATATAACTTAAAAATTATGAAGTTTATTACTATTATAAAAATAATGTAATTTTTACTCAGCCTATTTCCACTGTTAACTGTGAACAGTGAAAAAAAAAAAAGGAAAAAATATATAAAAAATGAATTTTCACATATTAAAAATTTTCTTCCACTAAAATATTTTTGAATTAATTTTTATAAAGTTTGGATTAAAAAAAAATAAAAAAGTTTTAAAGACGTTTTTGTCAAATTTCGGGAACTTTTCCTAAATTTTGGAATAGCTATTGAATTTCAAAAAATTACCACTTTAAAGTACCATGTAAAGAAAAATTCTGATTCAAAAAATCGCAAGTCGAAACTTTTGAACAAATATTTCTACATACAAAAAAAACGTTAACACAGAAAAAAAAAATTATCGTAAAATGACTTCTTTGTGAAATTCCCTTCTTTCTCTACTCAAAATCTGTATATATAATATATATATATAATAAGCAGTTAATTTTTAGTTGTATATTAGCTTATTTACTTTGCTGTATTGTGTGTGTTAGGTATATATTTATATATCAACACTCTTATGTTATTTTTTTCTTTTTTTTCTTTTAGTTCTTAATCATATATATTTTAAACAGGTTTTAGTTGTAATTTGCTTGTTAAATTTATTTTTAAGCGTAGAACTCTGTATCTGCTATACAAGCTTTGCTTCTTGGAGACATCATCGTTTCAAAATTTTTATTAATATATTTATATTTTGTATATATTTGTGAAATGAAATTTGAAATATATTATATTGATGATAAAATAGATCGAATTCAAAATCGGCTTTTACGTGTCATGGCATACAAAACCGACAAAATAGGTACCTCTCTTAAACAGTTAGCAACTGATTTTAATATAGAAACACTTAAAAAAAGGAGAAAATATAATGATTTACTTTGGCTATATAAACTCCTTAATTCTCAAATTGATTGCCCTGAGTTATTATGCCAAATATCCCTAAATGTCCCTAATGTTAATATTCGCTTTTCAAATACTTTCTTCACAAACACTTTCAGACAAAATTACTGTCATTTTACTCCTTTAAATAGAATGCTTACCTCAGGTAATAAATTAAAACAGTTTGATTTCTTCAATGATACTTCAACCAGGTTGAAGTCTTTAGTTTTAAGTCTTTAGTATAAGTCTTTAGTTTAAAATCTCTATTCATAACCTTTACTCTTGTAAACATTTGTTCATAACTTTATTAGTTATTAATAGAGCAGAGGACTTGTAGCTCGGAAAAAACGTTAAATATACAAGCACTTATGCACTTAAAATATGCATTAACATTTTTCTTTTTTTCTTTGAGATTTAATTTAAAAGTATTAATGAAATAAATAAGCTTTAAAATGAGTCAAAACAATTACTTAATTTAAACCATTGTCATAGATTAATGATTATGTATCTATTAATAAAATTAATTACAGAAAATTTATTATTATTGCTTTATTCGCCATCCTCAAGCGTTTTTAGGAAATACATGTGTCCACGGACAATCAAAAACAATATTATATGCGACAAAAATTAAAAGTAAATAAATTTTTATCTAAAAATTTTTGACTGAATTGTTTGAAATAAAAACTCGGTGTGGAAAAAATTGAAATAAGTTAAATGTGTCTCAAAAAGTTTGAAATAGAGTATAAAAGTATAAAATATGCCCTAAAAACCGAAAATACTCAAAATATGCATTTATATGCAAAATAAAATTTCAAAACTAGCTTTGTAAAAGCATGAAACGTATTTATTTCGTACTCTGTTACTTTTGTAACTGAGCAAAACAAATATGCAAATGCTACAAGTCCTCTGCCCTAGTTATTAATAATTGATCATGTGTTTTTATGTCATCCTAAATATTAATCATTGTTTTTTTTTCTGTTCTGAGCCTACCTTGGGCGTTTACTATCAATAAATAAATAAATAAATTATTATTTATAATTATAATATTATAATACGTATATAAATATAATATATTCACTTGCTGGTTGTCGAATTGACGCTGGTATTACTTCTGGACCTTCTGTTTATGATACTGTCTCCGCAATTCACCACGCCGCCTTTATTGGTAATACTGAACGTTCGGAGTCGATACAACTCGTCCCCGGACCGTGGATTATACGGTTTTTCCGGAAGACTGCACACGCGCGGCCTCACGTGATCCGGAACTGTGAAATAACGATAAAATAATTATTATCCATAAATCCCACGTGACGTCCGAGTAAATATTATTACAATCGTATGACGCGCACGCACACATATACTGCAGTCATTATTCCGTATAACGCAAAAGCTCTATTGCGAATTAAATATTAAATTCTCCCAGTACTACACGCAAGGCCGGATTTAGGGCGGAGCCCATGGGGCCTGGGCCCAGGGGCCCCCAAAAAATAAGTGCATTCACTATTAAGCAGTAAATTTCGTAGCGAGTTTTTAAAATACTATTTTTTTTTTGGAAAATAATTTCACTTTATTATTTACCAAAGACCATAAATACATTGCAATATTCCGTAAGCGCCACCGTGCAGTTGATTAAGAAATATTATACTTACTACTTTTGAACGTTTATCGATAAAAAAATGTTTTATTTACTGATAAAAATACTGTCCAGTTTCTAATAATTTTTTATTTATTTTTGTTCCTATCTGTATTTTTTCATCTATAATAGTGTATAACGGGAAATTCAAATTTTAAATGTGTTAGAAATGGAAAGTTTGTCAGGTAAGCAAATATTAAAAACTTTTTCTTATACTGTTGTTAATAGTAATTGCCCTGGGGTCTCCACAACCCGGAAACCGGCCCTGACTACACGACCGATATTAACTTTTCCATCCCATTATCTAATGGAGTCTAAAATCCACGAGCGTTGGTTAAAAGCAAAAAAAAAACTGAGTTCGGTACATACATAACTCAAATGCGCGGTGTGTATATAAAACTGTAATTCGTCTTATTGTCAAAGCCAGCAAATAGCGAATAGGAGGCATCTACAACTCCTACCCGAAAGAATAAATATGATTCTGCCGTATTTTCGAGACTAACAACAAAATGGAATACCGTGAATCTAAAGTTATAAATAAAGACAACAAAAAAACATGGAAGACAAATATTTTTCACCATGAGTAAAAGCAAATTTTTATATTATTATACGAATTACATGACGTTTGTTTAGGTACTACCAGGTACCTACCTAAAGCATCTACAAAAACAAATGTCATACTATTATTACATAAAATGATGAAAAATCGAACAAATTAAATTATAAATTAATTAAAGTAACACACTTGTTGGATCAATATAATAAGTACCTAATAATATCTAAAATTTAAAAAAATGAGAAATTTCCGAAATTTTTAAAACGCTGTGCTTAACTCAAAATTGATCAAATATTTTTGAAATTTGTATGAAATGTTCTTGAGACTAATCAAAGTCATTAGTGAAAATTTCAAGTCCCTAGCTACGTTATTTTAGAAATTATGGTAAAAAGAAATTTTCAATTTTACGGAAATTGCGGTAATTGCATATTTTGCCGGTTTTTATCAATTTTTCTACAGTTTTTCGCGTTTTTGAAAAAAAAAAATGAGAAATTGGAAAAATTACCTCTTTAAAGTACCATCTAGATGTGATTTCGGTTCTATAGAGATACTGATCGAAACTTTCGGACAAGTATTTCTATACAAAAAAGTGTTCACAGAAAGAGAAAAAAATAAATAAATAAACATCATAGTAAAAACACTAGCTTCTTCACTTCGTTCAGAATCTAAAATATATCGTCATAATGGATCAAAAAAAAAAAAATTCACTATTGGAACCAAAAGTTTTAGCACTAAAGAGTTATTTTGTAACGCTTTAACATTCACTTAAAAAAAATAAATAAAATGTAAATTCTAATTAACATAAAAAAATCGAGAATAACATTTAAAAAATGTATGTTAATTTAATATTGAAATATTAAAATAATAATATTGTTCAGTAATTAATATCTACATTGTGAGGCTTGATTTTTATTGATACAATTGGAAATATTATGAAATCAAGAAATGTTTTTACTGTTGCCAAACAGAGATCAACTAATTTTAAATAACATTATAATATTTCATGTTTTTGAATATAATTTTGAAAATAATAGACTCAAACCTAAATTGGCAGCAAAATAGCGTTGAAACTTAAAACTTTTATCAGCAATAAATAGAGGAAAACATATGCCATCATAAATCATGTGAAACAAATACTTTTCTCATTATAGTGTTCTATGATTTACCAAAAGATAACATGTGTGCTTATTGCAACTTTAGAGTCTTAAAGTGCATCTTTTTAAATAAATAAAGCCTGTTGGTATTTGTACTGTTTTTAATTTAAAATATAAGTTTAAATCTCTTGCGATAATGAAATATTTCAGAGTGAAAAATTGTTATAAAATAATTAGCAACATCTAGTTTAATCTTATATTGTTTTTCTTTTAAAATTATTTATTGATTTTAATACAATATAGTATTATAGTCGAACATTAATTAATTCAATATTCTACATTAATAAATTATTACATTCTTCAAAAAATGTTAGCCAGTAATGGAATTTTAGTTGGCAAAACATGTTCTTATCTTCATATGTTTTTATCTCAAATATATATGTATTACAAAAATCATAAAAATATTTATTTCGTTTTATTACTATTAGTACTATTATTTACTTTAATTTTGTTTAGTAAATTAATGTGAAAAAAAATATATAATATTTTAAAATGTACTTTTACGTATGGTAGTTGAAAAATTAATTAGAGGTATTGATTTTTTTTTTTTGAGGGAAAGAGGAATAATAAAAAGTATCAGTTTTCAAAAATACTTTTTTGGGTTAAATACCGCAACGGTATTGTCAATATGAAGATGACTGATGAATTATAGAGGTACGTAATAACGGTTAAATATTATATCACATCTAACACACGAATAAATAAATAAGTAGGATGATGCAATTATCGCATCCCCTAATAATATCACACGGTATTATTAAATGTAAACAAGGATTATAAATACCTATAGTAAATAACAGTATATTATGATAATCTGGACCGCGTGTACGGGTCAGTATATTGTTTTGAATATTTACACGGGAAACCGAAATCCCGTGATGCTGTATAAATACGTATAATATGTTCGTCTTTAATCACTTGGTATATTATTATTCTAATTAAACGCAATAATCATCATACGCGATATAAGTCGGTAACACTAGCCCGCGACCCGTCCGTTATTGTAATCGAATCGTTATGGACTTAAAGAAACAAATTTCTCTAAGCGGTTCCCAACCAAGGAAGTAATTACCTCCCCTCAAGAGCAAAATTGGATTTTCTGATGGGCATGACCTATTTTTTTTTTTTTTTTTTGTAATGTATTATTATTAACCCTATACATGTAGGATGGTTTCCGCCAAAAAATTTGATTTTCGTATCCACCTAGTTTCGTTTCCGCTAATCGTCAAAGGATTCGTTTTTCGTTTCCGTCAAATATATTTTTACCAATATATTATTTAAATATACTTTGAGAACCCCTAGTTTATGTGGTCCAATTTCACTTTAAATGTATGCAGAACAACAAATAATTGTGAATCTTTTCAAGCATATTCCAATGAACAATTCTATAAATCACATCCACAATTTAATATATTTTTAAAAAATTTTAATTTAAAACTTTCAAAACGATATGTATACATTAAAATAAACAGTAGTAATTTAGGTATTAAAAAAAATTTAAGGTGTAATGCTAAGAAACGCTTTGAAAAGATTTCAAATTTAATAGAAGACTACATAAATAACAGTACCTATAACACTAATGACATTTTTAAAAAACATAAGCCAGAATTATTCAAAATAATAAAAAAAAACAAAAAAAAGCTCAAAAAAAAATTTCATTAAATTTCATCATTTCAAAATACATTTTTGGGGGTCAATGAGAACCGCTTCCTCGTGGTGGCCATTGGATTACTCTAAATGATTCTTAAACTCTATATATTTTAGATCGGTAAAAATTATTACATTAATTCGATTAACACCGTTATAGATAAACCAGGGGTCCTCAAACTATGTTGAAATAATATAGGTAGAAATACATATTTTGGTGAAAACGAAAAACAAACCATTATCGATTAGCGGAAACGAAAAACGGATTTTTTGGCGGAAACGATTGGCGCACTATGGGTGTAGTATTGTATTTTAATTGTAATTTAATATAATCGATGTAAATAGCACTCGAAATTCCTTAATATTTTTGACGACTTGATGGAAGCAGGAAGCAGGATATTATTCTCAGAATCACCGAACACTACTAAATGATAAGGGAAAGTGTGTCTTTTGAATAGTAAACAATTTTGTTGACAAAAAGGAGCCGCAATGATTGAAGTTGGTGAGTGTCTGCAATATACGTATACGGAACTATGTCGGATGTTTGTTCTAGTTTCCAAACATTAATAATCACTCCGCTCGCGACATTAAGCTACTAAATATTCTACACTATTAAACTTTGGCAATGGAAACCTTTCCACCTGATAATAATATAATGGATGCATTTACTGAGATAATAAAAAATGGTCGACCCCGTCCAAAGTAATGCAAGAAATACAAGAGTTTTTAATGAATTGTATATTATGAATAACTTTTGGGGGAAATTCGAATATTTGTTATTTCGTCATAATGGAAAAATTGGATATTGTTGTGCAAGATACTGCTGACCGAGGTATTGAGCTTCGAGAACATTTTTTCACGTCAAAGTAAATAGATAATGTAAAATGTATTTATTTTGAAACTCATACACTTAACGCCAGCAGTTTGCGAATATATAAACAGCTCAAGATAAGGTTGTCAGTTTTTTTCGAAAATTGTGACTTTACCTACATAGAGATTGAGTTAAGGACGTTTCGATGTTAAAAACATAATTTTTTTGATTCTGAACGAAGTGTTTTTACAATAATGTTTATTTTTTTTTTCTGTGTACAACTTTTCGTAATGAAATACTTGTCCAAAAATTTCGATCAGTAACTTTTTGAAATCGGATTCGCCTCTAAATGGTACTTTAAAGAGGTCATTTTTTGAATTTCTCAATTCTTCAATTTTGTTTTTTTGGAAAAACTACCCAAAATTTGACAAAAACGACTCGGAAACCATCATATTTTGATCCGAACTATATGAAAATTTAAACATAGATAGCAAATAATATAAGAAAGATTTTGGCGCGAGAAAATTTTGGAAATGTGGAAAAAAAAATTTTAGACATTTTTCTAACATTTATTTTTTATATTATTAGCTTCCCTCGTTCAGAATCGTTTTATTGAAGAAATGATTTATCGTTTCTTTAAAATTCAATACACCCGTCAAGAGAATCTCACCCGTCGTGCGAAGAACACCTCGACGAGCGTAGTACACACTTTTATTTTTATTTATTGATATGTTCGAGAAAATAATAATCGTCTTCGACAACGACAATGATAATAATAATAATAATAATAATAATACACTTGTGAATACGTTTGGGCGGATAATTTTTATCGATACGAATGTTTACTCCAATACTCCTACGCCCACCTAAGTTGATAATACATATTTTTACATGCTTATCAGACACGTTGTCAAATGTAGGTATCAAATAATAATTTACACGTATATTATTACGCGAGTATGCGTTCCACGGGTTTGTTTTTTTTTTTTTTTCTGTGTACAGTCGCTCAACGGCGTAAAACTATTCATCTATTTATTTAATTAAAGGCTCACGAATTAGCCGAGTGTCCGGGCGTAAAAATTTACGAGCTCTCCTCTGATAACGAACTACTACTACTACACGAGTTAAATAAATTATTTAACCAGTCGAAACGAGACCCGGAATCCTTTTTTCTTTATAATATGCGTCTGGACGAGTTTTTCACCGTAACGCGTCGGACGTGCTTGTTCCCTTTTTTTCTTCTTCTTCTTCTTCTTCTTCTTCTTCTTCTTCTTCTTCTTCTTCTTCTTCAACCGACTTAAATACGTGCAATAATATTTCCCCTAACCCATCGAAAAATACATGATATTAAAACCACACGGTGTGTCAAATTAAGATTTGTACATTGCCAAAAGAACGCTTTGAAAAAGTTCTGATACCTTCGCGCGAATGTGATATATTTAGATAAAAATATATATTCAATTTATTGTTTTTACGTTTGAAAAAAGAGTATTGAATTCGAAAATTACTATTTCGATCACGAAAAACTAACGAAACTTTTTTCTGTTTGACTTTAAAAGTTGCCATTTTATAAATTTGAGAGGGCCGAATACGAAGAAACACACGTTGTGAATATTTACAATATTGCTCAAGGTGATTCCCGTAAATCGTAAACCCGTACGTACACAATAATAATAATAATAACATTGTTATAGCCACACACGTCTCGGTCACTCGTTACACACTATACACCAGTGGTTCTCAACGGGGGCGATACCGCCCCCTAGTGGGCGGTGAAGAGGTTCAGAGGGGCGATATGTTTTGAGTGATAAAGGGGATGGTGTGCAATCCTTGGACGATAAGGTGGTGTTGAGCATAATATATATTATTATCATTAAAGCCAAAATATCGAAAAAAAATTAATAAAAACCGAAATACAGATACTCCAATGAACGACGCTCCATTGCTTTTCTGTAATTGTATTTTTCCTGAATGTTTTCAATAAACATTGAAACAGCAGAATAACAGATTCAAGAATGAATTGAACATTCAACTAATGAGATATGAAAAGCCTTTATGAATACCAATTATATACATGTATTTTCTATTAAGTTTTCAGTTATAAAATTGTTAAGCAATACATAATTTTTATTTGTTTATTTTTTTAACATCATTGTAAAAACACTAGCTTCTTTACTTCGTTGAGAATCTAAAATAGTCATGACTAAGTCAAAGACAAGTAAATTCGATAATTTTTTTTTATTACAAAAAACAAAAAAATTATAATCATAATAAATAAATAAAAATATAGTGTATCTAGTTTTCTGTGGCCTGTGAACAACACTCTACTTATATACTTTGGGCTATTTAATGTTTTGAGTTTGATATACTCGTACATAAAATATAATAATGTATAACAATCATTATTATGCATTTATTATAATTTTATCAGTATTTTATTTTGGCTGGTAAGTCATAGAATGTTTTACAGCTACTGTGTAGAGCAATATTATTGTAGGTAGTATAAACAAAATTATGTTATACATATTATTTATTTTTGATTTTTATCTCTAAATTGATTTAGTTCAATAGTTTTCAACTGATTTAGAACTGAATAATGAATCATTACTTTTGAAGTATAATACGTAATAACAATAAACACCTAGTGTTGCTGTAAAAATTAACTGTTTAATGTGTTTTAGAAAAATGTTTTCACCCTGTTAAGCTTATACCTGCACTCTAATCCGATTTTGAATAATTCATCTTTATGCGTAATAATTATACGCAAATCTCGAAAATAAATGTATATTCATTATTACGCATTAACAAATGGTAAAACCGTAATATCCGTCTGCAATGAAATATTATTCATGAATTATGATGGTGCCTACACTTCAAATGCACTCTAAATGTGCGAAATAAGACGTAGGAAATTATATAATAATTGGATAATATTATTCTACAAACGTGGTCACGGCACATTAAGCTTATACAATACGCGTTCGAATATGCAGTGAACCGTTAAAAATTTTTTATGGCGACAAAAAGTTCCTCAACAATAACGACGGTTTGCTCCGCATTTATTTGTCTAAAGAGAACCTTAAAATATTATGTATTGAACAAATGAGACGTCTAATTTCAAAACCAGCTATGAGCAATTTTCGAAATTTTTCAGAAACAACAAAAAACGAAAATAACGTAAAATACTTGGTCTATGATTTTATAATAAATATGAAATCAAAGCTTTGAATGGTACATATATTGTATGTGAAAATATATTTTGTAAAAATATTATTACAAGAGTTAAATACATTTATAATTTTGAAGCAGCTGATTTTGTTGTGAATTTAAGCATATGGCTGTTTATGAAATAGGTGATTTTGAAACAAACACTGGAAAATTTAAGAAATACAAAACATTTTGAATTTTATGTATATATAATTACCTAATAGTGAAAAATAATAACCAAATAAAACTTAATTATAGTTAATACTTAATTTCATGAAAATTGAAAAAAAATGAGTACTATTACCAGAGCAGATAAAAACATATGTTTAATTATGGTTTGATTTGAAATAAACAACGTTAGATGGCTGGTTTTGATACTAACCACAATCTTCTGTCCTCATTTAATATCAATTATAGCCTTGTTTGATGTTCAATATTTTTACCAACTATGTAATACAGTGTGAATATTTGGAAAATTAAGAAAAAATCCATTTTGAAAAAATTATCTTTTAGATGGTTTTGAAACTAGACGCCTCAAGTCTGAAATGTGTTATTAATTTATTTTCAGATACCGAATCGGGCGAAATGTTTGTACAATGAAAAAACTCTTCGAGATTTTTTAGGTTGTTACTACTTAATATCTTGTCGGGTGGTCTGTTGGGCGAATAACCATCATAATATTTCATACTCGAACAAATACACAAAAACACACCTTCGGCACGCTAACATTTATTTACTCATCATGCCAGTGTGGGTTTTGTGTTTTCAATCACGGAGAGACGCTCTACAGGTGTTGTGGTCATGTCAAATCCCATAAAAAAAAAAAAAAAAAAAACACATAAAACACTCAGAGAAAGAAAAAAGAAAAAAACGGATAAAAAAAAAAGCCACTCCTGAAATAATGAGTTTCACATCATGAAACCAAAATCAATACGCTCGTATGCCATGCCACCAGAGACGGAACCTATATATATATATATATTTATGTATTTATTTATTTATTATGAATATACGGGCTTAACCCTTTTAGTACAATATTCGAATAAAAAACAAGTATGCAACAAAAACATAACAGGAATTAAGAGATAATAACTAGAACAAAATTTCAAAATATAAGAAATAAAAAAACATTTAAGTGTTATAATACAAGCAATAATTTTCAAATTAAAGTTTAAGAATGCTAGATAATTATTTAATAATTAAATATTAGTAAATAAATTGTAGTAAAACGGAAAATTTGAATTCACTTATGATACTTTTCCTCGCACAGTTCGTAATCATAATAAAATTAAAATCTGAAAGAGTATAACTTAATTGTTAAGTTTTATTTATACTACACTTATTTTGCTCTTTTATAACCTTTAGGTTACTTTTAAGTATATATATTTTTTTTTTTGAAAAATTGTAGAATTCGTAGCTTAATAATTAAACAATTATCTTCCAAACAAGCATAGAAAGACTATTTTGATAATTTTACAATTAAAGTAAAATATATAGATAGACAATTAGGAGCCGCGTATTTGTAAATTATATTAGCCTTTTAAATTGATAAATCGGGACCTGGTCGAAGGACGTTCTTCTACCGGATGGTTTTTTTAAAATCACCGATTAAAATAAAAAAATAAAATCAGTATATTAAATAAAATTAAATAATATGTACAACAACAAAAAACTGTTACTGTAACTTATTAATCATTCCAAAAAAATGGCTAAAAATATAAATAAAAAATTTTAGTTCCTGAATTCTGAATATGTAATAAAATTACGTCTTGTAATTACTAATATTACTATTGTCATGTATACCGATACCAAAATGACTTTAAAAATAATAAGTATATGATTTAAATTTATTACATAACACATTACACAACAAAGTCACGCCGATCGATGCGAAAAAATGGTGATGACCTGTGAAAATGTAAGTATGTATATACAGTTTTAGAGGTTAGGTATCATCTCTTACAAGTTACACGTACACCCATTATACGCATTGAACGTAAGTAACATGATAGATATATTTAGGGTTATGAGTAGGGTTAGAATCTTTATTCCATTAAAAACACCAAGAGTAGCATTGATCCAAGATGCACTAATAGAAAGTAATTAATGTACTGTACAGAGGCGTAGGTATATATTTTGAATGGGAGGGGTTCAAAAGTAAAATTTTTGACTGAAAGTATGACCACCACCAAATAAGAATTTTAAAAATATTATGCAATATTAAAATTATGTTTATTAAATAGAAGTAAATTTAATTAATAATTTGCTTTTTTCAAGCAAATTGGAAAAATTACCAAAAATTCTAAAAAATTATGTAATAATAAAAAACGTTTTTTCTTAATTCAATTTTAGTATTAATTAGTCTGTAGGCAGTCCGAAAATAAAGGTGCTAGAAACTTAAATTTTCACTAGAAAAATACATAGTATTTTTCGAGCAAAAAAATTTTTTAGTAAAATCTGAAAATATCTTGTTCGTAAACATTTTTTTTCTAATACAAACTGAAAATCTTATAGAATATTTTAAGACAGAAAAAAGGTGAAGCAAGTGATTATATAGTGTTACTAAATACTAATAAGTTTATATTTAAATATGAATCTTTAATGTTTGATACTAAAATTTAAATTTAAAGTACGTTTTTTTTAAACAAAGATTTCTATTATAAATATTTTATAAATTTATAAACTAGCAAATTTTATCTCGTGAAAATAGTGCATTTTTTCGATTAAGAGTTTATTAATGGGAGGGGTTTGAACCCCCAAAACCTCCCCCTGACCTACGCCTATGGTACTGTGCGTTTGTGTATTTTAACTTCATGACAAAAAATGAGAAAAAATAAGCACTTAATTCGTCAATGTTTTTGATAAGTAGTAACAAGGTGAAGAGAGTTACAAAAAATGTTTGTAATTATTTCAATTGGGAAAATGTTAAAAATTGTACAGTGTACCTATGGAGGTAGTTAATGACTTTTGAAGATTTTTTTTATTTATATTTTTTTGTATATGTTTATATAAATTATAATTTGTGTAATGTACTATGTAAGAAACTTTTATTTATTTATTTATTTATTTACGCCCGAAGGCAAATGAGTGTACAGATAATTCAATTAAGTTAATTTAAGATTAAGAAATAACATGTAGTAATATAGAATAAATGTTTAAATACATAGTTAACTTAAGATTATGATAAAACAGATAGTAATATAAAATACAATTTTTAAACATAACGAAACAGTTTTGAAGCTAAATATAAAAAGTAATACATTATAAGAAAAAAATATGAT
>JAIPRM010001104.1:21272-33234 GCA_025469315.1 Stegophylla sp. TES_Ste_2020 | reverse complement strand
AAAAACTACCCAAAATTTGACAAAAACGACTCGGAAACCATCATTTTTCGATCCGAACTATATGAAAATTTAAACGTAGATAGAAAATCATATAAGAAAAATTTTGGCGCGAAAAAATTTTGGAAATGTGAATAGAAAAATTTTGGACATTTTTCTAACATTTTTTTTTTATATTATTGACTTTCTTCGTTCAGAATCGTTTCATTGGAGAAATGATTTATCGTTTCTTTAAAATTCAATACACCCGTCAAGAGAATCCCACCCGACGTGCGGCGAAGAACACCCCGACGAGCGAAGTATGTCCGGCTTTTTTAACATAATGTGTTAGGGCACATGAAATTATGAAAATGTTCTGAAAACAGATGATTAGCTTACACACAAACGTTATTAATACGTTAATGATACACGTAATAAACGCAATACTAAATACAAAAAATTTCGGGAGGAGTATTAACCCCTTAACGCCCCTCCCCCTCTGGGTGCGCCACTGCAATAAGTATATTAGTATATTAGTTCGGAACACAAGATGTTTGAAAACAATAACGAATCGTGTTTTAAATATTACACTATCCAATAATTTATCACCGATGACGGACAGTGAAACGTCCTCCTACCACTTAGCCCACTTACATCGGGGGGGCAAAGAGTTTACGATAACAACAATATTATATTGTACGAAAAAAATTCACTTCGTCCGTAACACACGTACTCATAATATAATAATATTATGGGCTGACGTGTGGTGAACAAGGAGAACCTGTTCCGGGTAAAACGACGACGTCGAGACACGTTCACCACCGCGCTTCGGGCCCCGTGCCTGTGTTCTCTGGACCCGGTTCAATCCTTATATGGATATGGTTTGCATTGGACGTTTCGACAGGACACTTATGTATTTTGACGACCGAGACGGCAAACGAATTCGAAAAAAAAAACATTACTACGTAAGTACTCCTCCGATTACATTCGGTCGACACAGATTTCGTGTTACTCAAATCGGATAAATCGATTTTTTTTTAACACATCATCTATAATCATAAATTCTAAAAATCATTAACCAATCGAGCATTGTTGTTGTAATGAGTTTGAGTTACAACCAACCCGTAGCCGTACGTATACCTAAACGAAGCATTGAAATGAAATACGCTTAGAGTGACCTGTTGAAAAGAATCGATTTACCGTATCGAAATATTGTATCCCGGCTTGCTCAATCGGATCACTGATAACGAACTGTTAACATTGATAAGGAACTGTTATCATCATAGACATATAATAATATATAGACCGCGATTAAAGAGAGAAGTCTAAAGCCAAGATATGTGCGAGAGAGATAGACTTATAAGAGGTTTTTTCATGGATAAATAAACTCGGATATTTAATTTTCCAAGAGATTATAATAACCATATTAGATAATAAATAATATATTATCTATGATAATAATAAATGAAACTAAAACCAACAGACATTTATACAATTTATTAGTGTAATTTAACTCGTCAATCGCTATTATAATTTACAATATATATTACCTAGTATTTACAGAAAAATTAATTTTATTACATGGTTTTTTTTATTGATGGTTAAAATGTATTAACTTTGTATAGAATGTTCGTATTTTTTTATCAATGGCATTTGTTGATGAATTAATATGACATAGTCCGAGTGTGATGTATTTGTTTAGGATTATTAAAAGTATTTCATTATTCATAAAATGTAATATTTTGTTATGTATTAAATAAGTCATTTATTACATGTTAATTAATTATAATATTATATGTTTTTTATATAGGTACTGACCTAAATTAAGTATTTAATTGTTCGTAAAATAAAAGGAAATACTACATTTTGTGTACTAATCTTAATTCATTAAATAATAATCCATAAACATATAATAAGTAACTCCAAATGTAGTGTACTTACTGCTTTTTGGCTACTAAAATTCATAAAGCAAAAGGGGGTAAGTCCATATTAAGTTATAAGAAATAAAGATTTTGTAAAAAAAAAATGTGTTTTTAAGTTCTCTGGTTAAAAATTAATTTAAAAATTTAAACTTCAAATTGAATAATATTCAATTATTGTCGGTACATGAGTTTAGAGTAAAAGTTGTCAATATTTCTAACATGATTATCCAACAGTCTACAATTTGGAGTTACTGCGTTTTTGTTAAGCGCGGTAGTATATATGTCTATGGTTATCATACTTTAAAATAAATATTATTGTTTTTATATATATATATATATATATTATCTAATATGATAATATGAAAATTTAAAGTGGTACCAACCAAGTAAGAAAAATAATTTTATTTTTCTCAAAATGGTCACTCTTAGCGAATTTCATTTGATTGCTTCAATTCACTATACGTAACAGTATACGGTACGACCCTTCTATGTATTCTTTACTCTATGGTTACAGCCCATATATGACCGATTATTTTCTACAACTTTAATTTTGCTTAAAACATAGGTACAACAGAAAACTCAAAACTAAAAAAAATACTGTCCTCCTTAAATTTAATAGGAATACAAAAATTTTGATAAATTTATATTATACTATATATATATATATATAAATCGACATAATTTTTTCATACAAACAGCACATGTGTTCGTTTTCTTGAAATCGGAAAATTGTTGGACTGTAAAATGTTTCGTCCAAATAGTATTATGTTCAACGCAACGCAGCAAAAGTCGAGAAAAAAACAAAATGTAATTTCTTGTGATAAACTTATAATTTTCCCGGTAATCATTAGTTGGTTTTGTTCTTATTCGGATTTATATAACTTTGAAAACATATTTCGATACATTATAAACATATTTCATCGTTAAGTTTTTCCCTCGGCGCTCAATAGTAGAGCTCGTAATTACGCAAATTAATAATTATAATACGATTACACGCGTCCAATACCGAAACGATTTTATGTAACAACTGTAATCGGCCGAGATTAAAGCGGATTTACTTAAAATTAAAACACTATTATCGAATAATAATTATAATAATAATATTTCATGCAAATTCATCGTGTGTGCGGTTTAAAAATAAATATTTCTTTATAATTACACACACATATATATATAGCTGTTATTTAAAACCAGTATATATATATATATATTATATTAAATAATTTAAATTTTCCCCGTCTATTGGTCGTCGTCGTCGCCGTAACCTAATTCGTCATAATATTGTGTTCTTTTTAACGACGCGGCACAACGTTTTATAATACTACTACTATAAGCTGTGGCGATGATCGTTTTACACCATTGCACGCTATTTTATGTTAATAGGACTAGTGCTCGACGTCGTTTTTTTTTTTTTTGTAAAATACGACGGGGCTCGGACGATTCTCACGGATATTTTGCACGCCCTATAATTTGTCAAGTCGCGACGTCTGATAATTTTTTTTTTTTTTTTAAAAAAAAGAAACATTATTATTATAATAGTCGAGAAAAAAATATGTTATCCAAGATTTTCTATTTTTTATTCCTATTGTGTTCGTAAATTATCACTATCCTAAACGATATTTAAATACAATCAATACTACTGCAGCTCAATGGTCGTAATCGTCATTTTTTTTTTTTTTTTATTCAAGTATTTTTCTCTTTTGTTTATCACATTACCCGGATCTATAGATTTGTGTTACGTTTCCTCATCATAATATCTCCGTCTACACTATAATATTTATTTCATTGTCTTTAACAGAAAAAAAGCCGGACATACTTCGCACGACGGGTGGCATTCTCTTGACGGGTGTATTGAATCTTAAAGAAACGATAAATCATTTCTTCAATAAAACCATTCTGAACGAGGGAAGTTAATAATATAAAAAATTTCTTTTTCACATTTTCAAAATTTTCTTGCGCCAAAATCTTTCTTATATTATTATTTCTATCTATGTTTAAATTTTCATATAGTTCGCATCAAAAAATGATAGTTTCCGAATCGTTTTTGTCAAATTTTGAGTAGTTTTTTCCAGAAAAAAAAAAATTGAAGAATCGAGAAATTCAAAAAATGACCTCTCTATAGGTACAATCTAGAGGCAAATCCGGTTTCAAAAAGTTACTGATCGAAACTTTTGGACAAGTATTTCTATACGAAAAGTTGTACACAGAAAAAAAAAATAAACATCATTGTAAAAACACTAGCTTCTTCACTTCGTTCAGAATCTAAAAAAAGGTCAACAGAACAATTTTTTTTTTTCATTTCATTTCATACAGCGCAGCATAATATAATATAAACAGGGCCGGGCTCTATGTCATTGACAAAGTAAGCAAAACACCTAAGGCCGGGTACTAATTAAGGAGAGGGAGGGGGGCAAATTTTAAAAGAATCAAATTAATTAATTTAATATTTATTTTAAAAGAACTCCGAATAAAATATGATTTAATATTTGATTGTAATATTATATTATGTAGGTAAATATTGTATAATATTATTTTGCACGACTTTGGACAATATTAAACATCATCAATACATATCGACCAAAGTGTACATTCAGAATCGAAAAGATATATATATATATATCAATAACATTTCGATACCGTATTTCAGCGGGGGGGGGGGGACGACGAGTTCAATGTTTTGTTTTTAAATCATACGTACACGTAACAATAAAAATAATAATACGGTTCGTTAAACACGTGGTGGAAACGGCGCCGGAGGAAATGGTACTTTTTCTTCGATTTCGTTTATTGAGTCAGCCAAAATAACACACACACACACACACACACACACATTCTGGGAGTACGGTAAATCGACGAAATTACAGTTTGTAAAAAATATCGATTCCGAAATGGCATTGAAATTAACTGTCAGTTATAGATTCCATCGATTTTAGATTCCGAACGAAGTGAAAGAAGAAGCTAGTGTTTTTACAATGATGTTTATCTATTTTTTTTTTTATGGAAATACTTTGCGCCTCTAGATGGCACTTTAGAGAGGTCATTTTTTGAATTTCTCAATTCTTCAATAGTTTTTTTTTTTTGGAAAAAACTACCCGCAATTTGACAAAAACGACTCGGAAACCATCATTTTTTGATTCGAACTATATGAAAATTTCAACATAGATAGAAAATAATGTGAGAAAGATTTTAGCGCAAGAAAATTTCGGAAACGTGAAACGAAAAATTTGGACATTTTTCTAATAATTTTTTTTTTCTCATTTACTTTTTTCTATATTATTAACTTTCTTCGTTCAGAATGGTTTTACTGAAGAAATGATTTATCGTTTCTGTAAAATTCAATACACCCATCAAGAGAATCCCGCCCGACGTGCCAAGAACACATCGACGAGCGAAGTACACATATTATAGCCTCCCTCGTACACGGACTGTGAATTATATGCAGACACACGCACACCGAAATATAATATTATAATATATTTATTAAGTTTTCTAAGCATACCGATGTTCGGTTTATACCATACATAATATTATATGTGTATTTTATTATCACGTACCAAGCACAAATCATTTTATACATAATAATAATAATAATAATAATAATAATAATAATAGTAAAAACAGCAACAATAATAATTCACAATAGAAACCAACCGGTGGTGGTTACATTCGCGTGGACAAAATATTATATTTCGTCGCGCGAGTATAAAAATAATAACAAAACGTTTCCCATGACACCGGACCGCGCAGATGAACGTCTCGTACGAATTACGGTTTTATTTACAAACAAAGATCCGCAGTACCTGTTGCAGCTGCTGCTGTTGGTGCTGTATACGTGAGCGGATTTTAAAAACGTCAAAGATTTTCGCACGGTACGAAGGGGCGCGCGGAGGCGGAGTAGTAAAGGGCATAGGCGCAATTAGAGGGGGACTTAAGGGGTCTAAGCCCCTAAAAACTACTCATAGTCCCCCCCCCAGAATTCATGAGAATTACCCAAAAAATTTTTTCCAAGTTGCGCCAATTTGTAAGGGGGCAGTCTGAGTACTCTCAAATGACTCGTTGTTATAATTGTATCGCGCAAACCGATGTACACGATAATACTTACAATTGAATAGCGGTGAATTTTCGTCAGGGCGACGCGACCAGAATTACCAGTTCCGCCGTTAAAACCTGATAAATTATAATTGATAAACAGCAATAATTAATACCGATTCAATTATCATTATTATTATGAGAAGTCGCCGCCTCCGCCGCCGCCGCTCGTCTCGTGACCACATTATACGCGTAATAATATTATTTATGAGGCAAAACGGGCACTGCTGCTGCGTGTGTACCTCCGCGATACAGTTACGCGGCGAGTGTTACTCACACGGTAAAAAAAAAAAACCAAAATCGCTCTCGAACGTATGATAATTTCCACTTCCTTTTTCTGCTGCTGCTGCTGCTCTACACGTAACTCAATTCGAACACGTCAAATGCTTTTTTATTTTTTTATTATAAATCCGTTACAGTTGGCCCCGAGACCAGTTTATTATTAGTACACACACACACACACATCTCCTCGTCGAGGCGGCGGCGGCAGCGGCGGCCGTACGTTTTAATAATTATAAAAATAATAATAATTAAAATATGTTATGCGAGTCTTTGGGAAAAACGTTTTGGATTTTTGGAATAGCGTTATGAAATAATTGCTCGCGATAAAACGTACGCACGCGTAAAGCCACGTGACGCCTCGCCGTACGCTGGGTTTATATTATTATTATTATTATTATAGGTGCGTAATGACATACACACGGGTAAACGATATCATTTTAGATTCTGAACGAAGTGAAGAAGCAAGTGTTTTTACAATGATGTTTATTTTTTTTTTTTTTTCTGTGTACAACTTTTCGTATAGAAATAATTGTCCAAAAGTTTCGATCAATAACTTTTTGAAACCGGATTTTCCTCTAGATTGTACTTTAAAGAAGTCATTTTTTGAATTTTTCAATTCTTCAATTTTTTTTTTTTTTTTTGGAAAAATCTACCCAAAATTTGACAAAAACGACTCGGAAACAATCATTTTTTGATCCGAATTTTATGAAAATTAAAACATGGATAGAAAATAATATGAGAAAGATTTTGGCGCGAGAAAATTTTGGAAATGTAAAAAAAAAATTTTGGACATTTTCTAACATTTTTTTTGTTCTCATTTTGTTCTTATTTATATTATTAACTTCTTTCGTTCAAAATCTTCTCATTGAAGAAATGATTTATCGATTCTTTAAAATTTATTAATCCACCCATCGTGCGAAGTGTGTCCGGATTTTTTAAATTGGGTAAACGTCTTTGCTTTTGCTTTGGATGGCTGGAAAAATTCTTATATAACTACACCTGGCTTTTTGCCTATTAGTGTGGGATGATGTGGGGCGGGGTTGGACTAGCACTAAAATATGCATCGGGAAAACAATTAGTGACCGGCCCCATTACATACATTGTACCAGCCTCGGTAACAACTTTTGAAAAAAAAAAAAAAAAGATGTCGTCTAACGGTATTTAAAGGACAACATCGAAAATTAGGTAAAAAAATAAAGTAAAGCATAGACAAAGAAAGCCGCCGGGCATATTTCGCACCACGGATATTCTTCGCTCTTCGGGTCAGATACCTTTGAAGGGTGTGTATAATTATTTTAAAGAAACGATAAATCATTTCTTCAATAAGATAATAATAATTATGAACGAAAGAAGTTAATAAAATAATGAACAATAATATTGTCGTCGTTTTCAACACACTCGCCAACAAGAGTATCTGACCCGAAGAGAGAAAATATATCCGTGGTGCAAAGTACGTCTGGGTTTCTTATCTATACTATACTTTACTCTCCTTAGCCCGTCGTGGTCGATCGATCGCCGTTACGCTGGGAAAATTTGCCAAAAAAAAGGGATTCGCGCCTGTAATGGCCGAGACGGTCGTCTCGGGGTGTTTTTATTTCAACTTCTGATTACCGCGCCTTGGATACAATATATGGCCATTGGTAATTTTTTTATTATTTCATACATTTTTGAGTATTACGTCGAATAAAATGCGTTGAAACGTGTGAAATACGTGTTTTATATGATGTTAGTATAGATAAATTCTGAAAAATTGTTGTCGCTTCGATCGGATAATAGGTAATTGACAAAAATTATAATCAGATTATCGAGAAAAAAAAAAAAAAATTATAAACATCATTGTCTTCGCCTTCTATTTTAGACAGATCAACTTCACACTCAGTTTGAGTTGAGCGAATATAATATGCGTTCTCGTCGAAAAAGCTACGCGTGTAGTTTTACCACGGTCTATACGTACATAATAATAATACTAATAATTAAGGTTCGGAAGTTGTTGTATTTGCATGTTTTTTGTGAGCAATTAGATTTATTGCTAGGTAAGCTAGAAAGTAATTTCATCTCACTGTGTAATAAATATTAAAAGTTTATAGTGCATATTTTTGCATATTTCATGATTTTGTAGTTTTAAGAGCATATTTCTTAATTTTACGACTTTTTAAAGAATATTTGATGATAAAATTTGAAATTTGGTAATAAAAAAACAAAATTAATTCATTTTTAGAGTTTTCGTTAGATATTAAAATATGTATTAATATACTTACTCTGTGTTTAAAATCCATTTTTATGAACATTAGAAACATAAAAAAAAAAAAATTATAAAAAATAATGTACTTAGTTTTTCAAAGTATAAAAACTTGCTAATGGTTAATAATTTACGATCTTTTAATTTTGAAAACAATTTTAAAAATATTTAGTGGTTCAATGCAACAATTTTTAAGATAATCACAACGTTATCCTACTTAAATAAATTGAATTAAAATACTACATTTAATTAGGTACTTAACGGTTTTTTTTTTTTTTTTTATTTAGGTATATATATATATAATTTAATGAAAAAATTTTAAAAGAAAATTAATTTAATTCATGAAACGTTTTTCAAGTAATTATTTTATTTTGTATATTTATTTCTGGAAATGTAAGTTGATTTCACATTTTTATCATACTCTTTTGAAATTATCTACGAAGCTTCATTAAATCCCACCTACTTAAGAGAGTATTTACGTAGTATGGGGGGCATTGATTAATAAAATACTTGTAATTATGAAAATTTTGTTTGGTAAAAAAAAAAAAAGTGCATATTATTTTTAGAGCATAATTATTGTACTTTTTTAAAAGCGCATAAGTGCATGCATATCTAGTAGTTTTTAAGAGAGATTTTTTTTAAGAGATTTTCAACTCATTAAGTTCCGAGCCCTACTACTACTACTACTAATAATAATAATAATAATATTATTATTATGTATAATATTATACAGATGTATACTATATAATACCGTTACACGTTTACGTGTATCGGGTACACGCGAGCGCAGTCGATTCTTATTATTCCCACGCAGCAGCACCGATGCGCTGCTTATATTACAAGCACTTACGGATCAAACACTATGATTATAATAATAATAATAATAATAATAATAATTCATAGGCATTCGTTTTTATACGCTCGACCGTATAATAACAATAATGATAATAACGTCGAAATATTACAAACGCTAATCCAGATTCGCGTGACACACTTTTAACAGGCGTTAATAGGCGCACACGCGTCGTCTTACTAAAAAACATATTATTATTATTATTATTATTATTATGTTATGATTTGGCGTGTACGTACCATTTTGAGATTATAGTACACGATACTAGCTGGGTCTCGTCCGATTATTTTCGTACATAGTAAAAATAATAATCCAATACGGTCCATCCACCAATAAATTATTATCATTATCGTGTACAACAGGTGTACAACGGCTACGAGTCGATATATATTTTAGATTCTGAATGAAGTGAAGAAACTAGTGTTTTTACAATGATGTTTATTTTTTTATTTTTTCTGTGTACAACTTTTCGCATAGAAATACTTGTCCAAAAGTTTCGATCAATAACTTTTTGAAACCCGATTCGCCTCTAGATTGTACTTTAAAGAGGTCATTTTTTGAATTTCTCAATTCTTCAATATTTTTTTTTGGTATTTGCTATTTGTTTAATAATGACAGTTATTTATATTTTTATATTTTTTTTTTCATTTTATTGAAATATATTTCTTATGTAGAAATACTAGTCCAATAGTTTCATACAGTACTTTACTTTTTGGATCAGGAATAGTAATATATTAAAAATGTAATTTATATACTTTTCCCAATAATGAAAAAAAACCGTGATTTGAAAATTTTTGTAAAAACTGTAAAAATTATGCAGGAAACATAAAATCAATTATATTCATTTCGCTATAACTCCGAAACTAATCGGACTAGATACTCCCATTATCAAAAATAGTGTAAAATAGATGAGAATATTTTTTCAAAAACATTTGACCTCTTTTGATATAAATAAAGAGCTTTAGAATTAACTTGTGTATTGTAACGTTTTATCTAATGTATTTTTGAATTCTTGACAGCATAAGCTGAAAATTTAACATAACCTCACGTTCTCATTCTTATATATGTTTAATTAACCGGAAAAAATCTCGAAAATCGTAAGTAAACTTTTGTTTTGATAGCCGTTTAACGTTAGAATTCGTATGAATTTTTATTTATTCTATATTATTATATATATTTATTCTATATTATCGTATATTAATTTATAATTTTTATTTATTAATTTCTATTTATTATATAGTTTTTTTTCTTTTAAATCGTTATAGATTTTAAAATTTAAATCTCAGCATTTTATTTTTCTAAAGATTTCTCACGTATTTTTCTACATTTGTTTTAATTTTCATAAAAGTTGGTGCTCTGAATAATTTTTTACTAGTGTTTAAATTTTAGAATTACGGCTTATATGACGCTTAATTCAAATAATGGATTTTTACGTAACATATTAAATGTATTGTCTTAAGGGCAGAAAATAGTAATACCAATTTACTTATATGTATGTATATTTCAATATATACTTACGTTTACATTAAAAACACTCGTGGCAACTTTTAATCATAAGAGCTTTAATTTCAAAACACGACAGAATTAATCATTTTTACGAATAGTTATAAATGGGCATAGATTATTTTGATTTCTGTTATTACCCATTCGGCATTTTAAAAGTAATATTGCTTAAATTTTTAAAATAACAATAATATCTTATGGCATATATGAACTTCGAATGGAATGTAAATATTATGTAACAGTTGCAACAGGTATATACTCAAAATAAAACTGACAATTATTATCGTTGTCTATAATTAACTGAAGCTCCGCTCAGAATAGGCATTATCGAAGAAATAATTTGTCGTTACTTTAAAATTCAACACATCCATTAAGGGTATCCCACCCGAATATTGAAGAGTATGTCCAGAATTCAGATTTATATTATTTGTTATCATTATTTGCAAATAGTTTGTTGAAATTAGCCATAGATCGTCCAAAATCTCAAAAACTTAAATGATCAAGTATTCGAACACATTCATTTGCACGAGTACATATTCGAATATGAATCACATCCTTAGTACCTGGCGTTCTCCAGTGCATTCAGCATCACAATTCTCTCTTCGTTCTTAGACACGTCTGAGCCAAAGTCCGCTTGTTCCAGTTCGTACTTAACGCTCTCGTATTCCATGTAAACTGACCTCCGAACCTCGGTCAACACGTACTCGGGGTCTCGGCCCGAATACTCTATTTCATAGTCACAGTACGTAGTGACCCCGCGAGCCATCTGCTGAAACGACCGCATGACAATAGAACGTTATATCATTGATTATAAATACTAGTATTTATAATCAATGCTATATGTACATTGAGTACCTACATGTATATTACAGTCAACTAGTTTAACAATTTACAATTTGTTGTATTGGACAAAAATACAAAATAATATAATAATTGTTATTATGTTTATTGTATATATGGTTATATACAGGTCCGGCTCAAGTATTTAAACATACCTAGGCAAACTTAAGTTTTGCCGCCCTTACATGTAAATTTTACATCAAATATTTTTTTTACAATAACAATATTATGATAGACTTAATTCTAAGCTCATAATAT
>JAIPRM010001104.1:0-21172 GCA_025469315.1 Stegophylla sp. TES_Ste_2020 | reverse complement strand
AAATATTGAAGAATTGAGAAATTCAAAAAATGACCTCTTTAAAGTACAATCTAGAGGCGAATCGGGTTTCAAAAAGTTATTGATCGAAACTTTTGGACAAGTATTTCTATACGAAAAGTTGTACACAAAAAAAATAAATAAATAAATAAACATCATTGTAAAAACACTAGCTTCTTCTTCACTTCATTTAGAATCTAAAATAATTGGTTCAACCAATGTTTATGAAACTTTGTGCATAAATGGAGAATTACATTGCGAATATTTTGGTGTAAAAAATTTTTGCAAGGTTTCAATAGAAAATAATTCGGAAAAATTACTGTAATTTTTAATGCAATAAATAATTTACTATAAATAAAAATAGGCATGGATTACTTTGTTATTAATCAATAGTATTGGACATTTGAAAAAAATTTGGTATATTGTATTATTAAAAAGTTAAGTCAAATCTATAGATAGCTCACCACCCAATATTCCCATAAAAACACCGAAATTCTAATTATAATAATTACAGAAAAGTTGACAGTTTATGAATTAATAAAACTAGTCTTTTATTCCTATTTTTCATTTTTACAAAGACTTTTACCTCATGCACGCGGGCGCGCTCGCACGCACACACACACACCTACATAATTATCGAGTACTCAATATTATTACATAACATTTGTTAAATTTAACCTAATCGACAATTATTATCATTGTATATTAATTGAAACTTTGCTCAGAATCGTTTTATTGAAGAAATGATTTATCGTTTCTTTAGAATGTAATACATCCACCAAGAGCATCCCACCCGAGGAGTGAAGAACACCTGTTGTGCTAAGTATACCTGGCTTTTTTTTTACTAAGCTTTATTTTTCACACATAATATACTTCACTGTAGGTGAAGTGTTTTTGTTGTGATATCACCTCTTTTTTGAGATTAACTTCATTATGCATCACTGAGAAGATATTGTTTTACAATCATTTTTTTTTTTTAGTTGATTTATTGTAAGTTGTACATGTGTGTATGTATAATGTTGTGATTATATGAGTTAGTAAAAAATCTTTTCTTCTCAAGTAATCAATAATTATGACTTTTCCCTAATTCACGGTTTTAACCATTAGCACGTAGGCCGTGGCTGCAATTGGCGTAACACAAATATTTATAGAATGTAATAAGTAGGGCCCGGAACTTGATGCATTTGCATCTTTTTTTCTTTTGCTCTAATATGTTGCTCGTCTCTACAGAAATTTGATTCATGAAACACTGAATCTAATGGTACAATTTTTAATTTGCATTTTTGCATTTTTTTGGGAATTTTTCGATTCACGGTCATTTTATTATTTTTGGTGCATTTTTTTCATTTTTCTACTTTTTGTACATTATTTGCACATATATTTAACTGAAATAAAACGTAAATATTTTTTCTTAAAAATAATTATTAGTTATAGATTTTTTTTTCTTTTAAATAGTTTTCTTTTTTCGAATATATAAAATATAAAGTATTAAAGTTTAAATAATGTCATTTTTACAATAGTAGAACAAAAATTTCGACAAAATAAGAAATTTTTATTAATATATTTTTTTTTCTGAGTGTAAAATATACAATATATTTTTTAATGTCACTTTTTTATGTCATTTTTTAACATTTTAATATCATTTTATGAATTTTTTTAGTGCATTTTTTACGTATTTTTAGGTCATCAAGTTCCGGGCCCTAGTAATAAGTAATAATTAAAGTATAAATATATACAGAATTATGGAATGAATAAAACCAAAGAATAAACGGAGAGAGTCGAACATATGCCACACAATATCGGCAATCGGCACTTTATTATTATTATTATTATTATTTTTTATGGTTCGGAATTGTACAGAGTATAAAACAAAATTGAGTAGCAACGCGAGATTTAGCCGTCACCACTTGTATAGAAACAGACAATTAATATCTAAAGTATATATAAATATATAATAATATTACATCAATGTATGAATATATTATCAATTTCTTTTTTTGACAAAAATTCTTTAATATTAATGATCATTACTTCCGTTCTATTAAACTATTTTGCATGAAATTGGAAAAGGACACCTCTCAGTAATATTTTTAATGTTTTGACATAAACTAGAAGAGTCAATTAATTCAGTAGTTTTGAAGTTATGCGTGGGCAAAAAATATGAGCCGTTTTATATAATAATATGTTTAAATGGGAATGTTATTGTTCGATATACACTGTTGTCACTGTTTGTCTTTTTTTGTACTTGGCGCGTGCAACAACCTTTGCACTAAATCAGTGATGGATAGGTAAAATACAGGAAAATGGTATTTTTTTTTTCGGTGTATTTTGATTCCCACCTTCTTATTTACCGAAAATCACATAACAAAATCACATTTCCCTGATCAAAATAAATTCGCAATGAAGATAAACTAAAATCCAATATTTTTGTTTTAATTTTACATCAATGTGACAACCTACCATTAAAACATGGGAATGGATATTTTTATTGGGTTGTTGGCGAGTTGCGACCTAAACCTTAAACAACGTAAGTACGGGTTGCGGTCAAGGTTCATGAAGCTTTGAAGCATACGTACGAAGCTATCGATAATTACCGATTATTAAACCGAAATGTCCCCATGTTGCACTTAAGGAACGTAGATTGGGCGAAGCAGAGGGACGAGTGCCAAAACACGCGCAAAACTTTTTGATAATTTATTATCTTTGTATGTAAAGATATAACTTCCCATACGTATCGAACATTTCATTTTATCTCTATGTTTATCCACACCGCATCTGCCCGGTATACATAGATAATACGTATATATTTTATATATATTTTCGGGCTTAAATATTATCGGACCGAAATTTACCAAATTGGAAACGACACGTAGGCCCACAACTCAGCCTCAGGCCACAGCCCTTTATAGTTATTGTAATAATTGGGAGTTAAATCCGTACATAACATATTCCCGACAGAGGGTTTAATAATCTAAATAAAATATAACCTTACACTTAACTGCCTACACTTTGTAATAGAAGATTTCAGTGTGATAACAAGATAGCTCCATTTTCAAAAACTTTTCAGGGGACAAATAAAACTTAATTTTAAAATCCACAACGACCAAATTATTTTTTTAAATATTTGAAATTGTAGTTCACATCGATACCAAAAAATTGGTAATCAAAAAAAAAAAAATTAAATTTATATTTTATTGTGGTTTAAAGTTTAAAAATAAGGAGCTGTCTAATTTTTTGCCCTGAAACGTTGATATATTTTTTTTCATCGTTATTTAAATGTATTAGTTACCTGTAGTACAGTATTACATACCAAAAAGATAGTAAAAATTATATATTGTATTTTTAGTTTAGATGTTAATGATTTAAAAAAAAAATTGTTTTTACAAAAATATCTTTGTAAAAATCAATGAAAAATCTGGAGCTGTCTGGTTATTGCACGGAATACTAACAACCAGACAGCTCCTTTTGCATTGTATTGGACAATATAATAATCGGAGATATTTGGTTTTTACACAAAAATATCGGCCTAATTTTTCTTTATCCGAAAATATAATAAATTCGTTTTTGAAAAAATGTGGAGCTGTTTTGTTATTGCACTGACGCCTTCATTATTTTATTGATGTGATTTGATGATGATGGTGATTGGTGATGGTGATGACGTGATTTACATTATTCTTGACATATATTTTAAATTCTTAAGTATTTACATTGATTATAAATATTATTTTTAATAAACGGTATCAAGTATACATTATAAAAAAATAACCGCCAATTACTGTACATTACCTGATGTAATATTGAAAACGAAAAAACTGCTACAAATATGATTCTAGACATCATTTTTCACGAACGTCTAAATGAAAATAAATTTACCGTTTAAATTATACAGACGGCACGATTGAAACAAATTGAGAACTACACAATTTCAATACTCTTTCAACCGTCCGTTTGTACGTTTATATATACACATGCTTACGTCAATTAAACATTTTCAATACCTACTATAATTATCACAAATGAGTTGAAAAATGTTTGTTTACCGACAAAGTAATGCTTTAAATGACAATTTTTGTTTACTAATTATTATTAATAAATACAGGAGGATTTATTTAAATTTCCATCAGGATAATTACTGAATGTTTAGAGAAACGGAACTGTATAATTTTGACCTATATTCACTCCTCTCGCTTGTTCTCAGTCTCTACTAGAAATAATATAGTTTTTTTTATGTACCTATGCATTACATTTTATTATAAAAATCCGAGCATACTTCGCACAGTGGGTATTCTTCATTCCTCGAGTAAGATACTCTTGGGGGATGTGTTGAATTTTAAAGAAACGATAAATTATTTCCTCAATAAAACTTTCTGAGTGGAGCTACTGCATTTAACAGCACATACCTATCACGTATATTTAATTACACGATTTAATAATAGATTAATCTATATTCATAATATTACAATATTCGTCAATGTGGTCTATTTGTTTTTCAATGTTCTGAAGTTATTTAATTTCTTATATCTAAAAATTGGCCCAACTGAATTTAACAAAAGTTTAAATTTAAATGTCCTACATATGAATAAACTTGTGTATTGAAATTGTTAAATTACGTCATGTTTTACAATTTGAAGCTCTTACAATTAAAAATATACTGAACCGATGTTAGTAAAAATGGAAATGTAAGTAGACCTACAGTATACCTAAGCTTGCATAACATTTAACTGCTGATTTAACACTTTTTAAAAAAAAGCAATAAAAATAAACGTCATTATAAAAACACTAGTTTCTTCGCTCCACTCAGAATTCAAAAATACCTATTCAGGCAAATTTAAACTAGCTTAATTTTAGATTCTGAACGAAGTGAATAAGCTAGTGTTTTTACAGTAATGTTTATTTATTTTTATTTTTTTCTGTCAACACTTTTTCGTATGGAAATACATGTCCAAAAATCTCGAACAGCAACTTTTTGAAAATGGATTTGCTGCTAGTTGATACCTTAGAGGTCATTTTTTGAATTTCTCTATTCTTCAATTTTTTTTTGTTTGGTAAAAAGTAACCATAATTTGACAAAAAAGAATCGGAATCCATAATTTTTTGATCCAAACTTCATAAAAATTTAAACATAGACAGTAATATAAGAAACATTTTGGCACAAGAAAATATGAAAAAAAAATTTGATAATTTTTCTAACACTTTTTATGCTTGTTCAATTTTTTTTATTTTCTATTAGATAAAAAAAAAAAAGTAAAGTATAGACAAGAAAGTTGGACATATTTCACACCACGGATATTCTTCGCTCTTCGACTCAGATACTTTTGGTGGGTGAAAATGACGACTATTATTGTTCTTTATATTATTAACTTCCTTCGTTCAGAATTGTCTCATTAAAGAAATGATTTATCGTTTCTGTGAAATTCTACACACCCACCAAGAGTATCTGACCCGAGGAGTGAAAAATATCTGTAATGCTAAGTATATCCGGCTTTTTTGTCTTTACTTTTTAGTTTTAAATTTTTTAAATATATTATTTTAATATTGAAAATTAAATTCATGCAAAACATGCTCTTGCTAGATATATCCCCCCTCGTTTTGAAATGCATTAAAATACATTAGAATTCTGAATTAATTTAAAGCGTTTAATTAAAAATGTAAAAGTTTCTGGTTGAAATAAGTTCGGAATACCATCAACCCACACAGTTTTTAATTTAAAGTTAAATCTGGAATTATTGTTTTCATTTTCTCAAATTACAATATTATATATTTTGTGTAAAATATTTTTGAGTTATGTAAATACTAAATACTAACAGTACTAACACATAATTTCAATAAAAATACTATCATCAATGATGTATTTATGGAGAAACTGTTCCTAATTATATTATTTTTAATCTAAATTTAATGGATAATAACCATCTCTTCTTCCTATAGAAAATATAATACATGGCAGAACTATTGCCAGGTCTTCTGGCACTCGAAGCAAGGTTAAATATTTGCCCCTCCCCCCCCCCAAAAAAAAAACAAACAAACAAACAAAAAATTTCAAAAATGTTAAATTATTGTTTATTTGTTTTGCAGATAATCATATTAGTATTTATTTATTTTAAGATTTATTTTTACAGACTCCCAGAAAAAAAAATAGTATTAAATGAATGAGCATCATGGAAAAAAATACATTTTTGATTCTGAGTGTAGCTTTAACAATGAAGTTTATTTTTTTTTTATTTTTATCGAAACATTTTTTTGATAGAAATACTTGACTAACCCAAAAGTTTCATACAGCAATTTTTAGATCAGAAATAGTATCCCGATAGAGGTAGTACATTAAAAAGATAATTTTTCAAAATTTTCAATACCTTTTCAAAAAAGAAAAAACTGTTAAAAACTAAGTAAAAATTTCAAAGTGTGTTCGATGTAGTAACGAGATTTTCACTAAATCAATTTTAGTAATTTAGCCATCATTTAAAATTAATTGCACTAGAAATTTTAGAAATTTTAGAAATTTTTTAACAATAATCAACATTAGTGTAATATAGACGGGAAAAAAATTTCAAAAAAATTTTACTACTTTTTGGATGAATATAGAACTTTAGAATTACCTAGTGGTTATTTTGGAATTACCTTTAACCTAATAAAATTTTGAATTTTTGGGGGTAGAAATATAATTTTGAAGTTACCATGTGTGTGAGTGGGTATTCTCTATTTTTTCACTTTGCAAATTTGGCTATTCAGACTAGTTTTATTAGCTTTTTTTTTTCTGTACCAAGCACCAATATGTCACTTAGCGTTCATCTTTTGTGTTATGTTAAAACACTTGAAACTAAAATGTTATCAATTATCTCTTTGAAGTGATCAGTCAGTCAATTGCGCGATTTAAGGTATATTTTAAACCATTGTCTACAGGCGGAACCACAACGAAAAGTGTTTGAATTTTCAAATAACTGACTCTGGATCAAAATTATTTCCTATTTTCCTATTTCCAAAAAAAATTTGAAACCTATGATTATTCTGACGCTTTGAACATTTTGAACAACAGGGTTAACGGTGATGTAATTTTGTTTTTTTTTTTTTGGAATGCATTACATATTTTAGGTGAAGTGTAATGCCCCCTGGTCTCATAAATTGTAGGGATTTCCCTACACGTATCTACCTATATAAAACAGACTCGGTGGCGTAGTATTTCTACATATTACTTACATTTATTTCACATGTAATAATATTATGTAATTATTGAAATTAAAGATTAAAGATAGAGGTGGACGCGTCCGCGCATCGAGCGTTCAGTCGCCTCTCACGAACACGACCGGGCGGACGCGTTCGGTTTTTCTTTAGTGCAATAGGTATTAAACGACGACGGTGAATACTTACTTTCTATTTTTTCTCCGTCGCATATTGCGTTGAATACGTAACGCGTTACTTGCTTAGCGGATAGCATTTTTTGCTGCTAAACCGAAAACACGATGACGACGTACAAATTGACGTATTTCGATTTAATGGCTCGAGCCGAGCACATCAGGTTCCTGTTGTCGTACATGAACGTTGATTTCGAAGACAATCGAATCGCATTGAGCCAATGGCCGTCGATCAAACCCGGTGAGTGCAAAGTAAAGAGTATGATTTTAATATATTCGTGCACATTGGCGTATTCAGTGGTGGACTTGAAGGGAGAGGAGTTAGGCAATGATGGATCCAGAATTTTTAACTGGGGATAGGCTGGTATTAAAAAATAAATAAATAAATAACAATAGTGAAAATCGAAATAGTTGTAATACTAGTATTTTGCATAATTTTCATTTAAAATTACATAACGAAGATTTTATTAGAAATAAATACGTTATTTTACGTAAGAATAGACAACTTATATGATTCAAAAAAAAAAAATAATAAAATACCAAATTACTAATTAAAGGAAGGTTGATAATTTGAATTTATAAAAAATGAGAAATTTTCAAAATGCCGTACTTAACTCAAAATTGATCAAATCTTTTTGAAATTTTTATGAAATATTTTCGTAGTTATTTTTAATGGTTGGTGAAAATTTCAAGTCTCTAACTGCATTATTTTAGAAGTTATGTCAAAAAGTAATTTTCAGTTTTACGGAAATTTCGGTAATTGCGTATTTTGCCGTTTTTCGTCAATTTTTCCACAGTTTTTCCCCGTTTTTGGAAATAGTATTGAGAAATTGGAAAAATGACCTCTTTAAAGTACCATTTGGGTACAATTCTGTGGTTTTATAGAGATAGTGATCGAAATTTTCGGACAAGTATTTCTATACGAAAAAGTGTTCATAGAAAGAGAGAAAAAAAGAAAAAAATAATAATAAACATCATTGTAAAATGATAAGCTTCTTCACTTCGTTCAGAATCTAAAATAGACTTTTATCTTTTTTTTTTTTTTAGTATTTTGATAAAGAAATTATTGTCTGACACACGCACGCACACACTCACTCACATACAAAAAAGATACACGAGTTATCGAGTACTCGACTTAACAACAATAAAAAAAAAAGTGATATCAACACAATACTTGCTAAACACAATGATAATATTGTATATTAACTGTAGATGATCCACTCAGAATTTTCAAAACTTAACTCACCCGCCAAGAATATTTGACCTGAGGAGTGAAGAATTTCCATGATGTGAAATATGTCCGGATTTTCTTTTAAAGCATCTTCTTTTTAGAGGTATTTGTCAATTCAAGAAATTTTTCTGTAAATTTATGAATATTTGTGATAAATTAAATATTACTCATATTAGCATACCATGATGATTTAAAAATTAACATAACTAGAAGTACAAACCCCTCCCGAAAATTATTTGATTATAAGTTATTTAAAATGTAAAATAAATTAACGTATTCTTCGTTCTTTGGGTGAGGTGTTCTTTTTAGGTGTATTGAATTTTAAAGAAACGATAAGTAATTTCTTCAACAAAAATATGATTCTAAGCGAAGCTTCTGTAAATTTTACACAATATAAAAGAGTTGACTTATGGTTTTTGATATTATTTGTAGTACCGTTAACAGTATGTAAGAATATGTTTGTATTAAATAATCAGGTCTTAATATCAAATGATGAGATTTTATTAAATAAGAACTTACAAAAAAAAATATTTTCTATACTCTGTACTTAGCTTAAAAAGAGTCAAATGTTTTTGAAATTTTTATGAAGGATGTGCGTAACTACTTTTAGTAGTTGGTACAAGTTTAAAGTTTTCAGTTATATTATTTTTGATTTTATGTTAATAAATTAAAATCAAATTTATGAAAATTCAGGTTATGACATATTTTACCGTTTTTTTGTCAATTTTCCGGTAGTTTTCCCAAACGCTTTGAAAAACTTTTGAGAATGATCTCTCAACAAAATGCAATTTACGATCTAAAACTTTACTGAATGAAATTTTTAAATCAGTATTTCTATTAGAAAAGAATACATTTGAAAAAAAAACACAGATTTTTAAAACCAATAAATTCTTTGCTCCACATAGATTACCGTAATTAATTGATTTTTTTTCAACCCCCTCCCCCCGAATTTTTTCCTACATCCGCCTCGAATTGATTGCATTTGCATTTTGTAATGTAATAATCTGCATGATTTAACTAATGAATACTGCTATAATTCCAATTAGGTAATTAATGTAATAATAATATTCTAATAATCGTTTTGGTGTTATAGACATACCGTTCGGCAAATTACCGTTGTTGGAAATCGACGGGAAACAGATTAATCAGTCAGTGGCGATCGGCCGGTATTTGGCGAAAAAAGCCGGATTAACGGGCAATGACGACTGGGAATCGCTTTTGGTCGACGTAGCATTCGATAATATTTTCGAAATGAGACAACGTAATCAGAGTTTTATTGTATTTAAATCTCATCAAAACCTGTTGGTTATATTTTGTCGTTGTCGTATGAAAATAATTCTAATAATAATTCATAATATTTTGCTTTCTTGATTTTTAATCAAGTACCGTCAAATGGCAATTGAAATTATAAAAATAAAAAATTTTGTTGATAACTTTAACAGCTTGTTATAAATAGCACAAAAACAAAACGTTACACACTGATAGTGAGGAAAATATTCGTCTTAATTTTAATAAAAGATGATATACAGGTAGATCGAATTATACCCATGCGGTATAATATTAAAATGATTTGAATTTGGAAAAAGTCTGCGTGTAACGTCTTATAAACTCTTAATTTTCAATTTTTTATTAAGCCATAAGAGATTGCAAGTTGATTCTAAGTGTATTAAAAAGAACTTGTTTAGAACACACAAAATATGAATTTAAAAAAATTAAGTATAAATTATTTATTTAAGTTTTTACAATTTCAGCTAAATATTTTTTTATAGTTTATCCACACCACGTACATCTCTGTAACAGGGAAACGGATTTTAATAATTAGAATCATATTAGAATAACATTGGCATGGTGCCTAGAAGTGCTCTGAAGAGTTTCAGAACTTAATCAGATACAGTTCATGCACGGTACAGCGTTTAAAGTCGTATATTATGAAAACACATGTTTCTAAATTCATAAATATTGCTTAGTTTAATCTTAATCAAACTGAAGTAAAAAAACAAATTTCAAATAATTTTCCAAAAATCAAAAATTAAGAAAGATTACACTCACTTGGCAAGTTTTTTTTTCTCCGACACGATAAACAGTAGAGACGGGTTTGTTTTATACATTTTATTATTATTATTATTATTTTTCAAGTAATCGTGGCATCTTTCCACGAAAAAAATGAAGAAATCAAAACTAAAATGCTCATTACTCTCGTGAACGAAACAATGCCATTCTACTTGGATCGATTTGAAAAAATTGTTTCGGAAAACAATGGTTACTTTGTAAACGGAAAGGTATATTTTGCTTTTTTTTTTCTATAATCATAATAGTTCTTAAGTATATAAATTGATGTAATTAAATTGTTTCTCTTCGTAAATTGTTAGAAATAAATTCAAATAATGGTTAGATTCTCGTTCCTTTATTAACATTATTATAGATTTATTATTTATGGAATTAACATATTATTAGGTTTCCAATGATGTTTATTTTCTATTTTTTTTTTTAATTTTTTTTATTTGTATTCTGAGAAATAGAAATTGTGCCATATAATTAGATTAGTAGTAGTTACTTTTAAGTGATTAACTCTTTAACTGGAAATCAACTGATAATTTATATTTTTAGATTAATTATAATAATCATTAATCACTATTATTGCACAAGCGTGAGAGCTACTTGGATATTGATAAGATAGGTGTGGCATATAGGATGTCCCTCGAGAATATTACCTATTGTGATATCTCCTGAGTTAATGAAAACAATCAAATTCTCTCTTTTTTTTTTATAAGCTCTCAGGAATAAAGAATACAAATAATATTTCGTATTTTAGTTGAATTTAACAGAAAATCATTGATTCTCATATAATAATAATTATTAAATAATGCACAGTTTTTCTGGTAACTAAAAAAAATATAAGAATAAAATATTTGTGCGTCAAAATTTTCAGAAAAATAACCTCTATAAAATAGGGGTATCTTCAATTTTTTGGAATAAAATAAAATTTTAATTATTGTATGTATTAAATTAAATTGAAATGTGAAATATTTGTAATCCTTGATTCTACGAGTATTGAGTTTTATATTAAAAGAAAAAACAGCATTCACCTATTTTCATTATATCACCATGCGAGTAAATCTTCGTGGTATACTCTGTATACGGGGCGATTCATTAAGCACGTTCGCCCTATTTTCGGCCTTAAAAGTTAAAAAATGTTGAATTTTTTGGAATGCATAAGTTATTATAAAAACTATGTTTTTCTTAACTATTTTTTCATATTACTTCAAGGGTGTCCTGTGGCAATTCAAACTTTATTCTTTTCAAATGACAACGCCCTGTTTTAACTGTAGAATTTTATTCGGTTAATTTTTCTGTGAATTTTGATGTATCGAAATCAAAATTTGAACGAGTAATTTTGAAACATATTTAGTTACTTATGTAGCACTTTTATGGCCGAGAAAAGGGGTGAGCATGCTTAATGAATCACCCTGTATATAAATAACTAGGTAAGGTACGTGGATATACTTAATAAGTGACTATAACATGTGCAAAGTACATATTGTATTAATGGCTTAAACATGAGTAGATAAAAAAGTTTAATTAAGTCTAGTGGAATAAAAAGTGATAAAAGCAATTAAATAAGAAATGTTTCACTTTGTTGTTATGTTTGTTTCAGTTATCTTGGCCCGATTTATACTTTGTGTCTATTTTGGAAAATATAAAGTTTATAACCAAAGTCGATATGGTCGAAGGCCGTCCACATTTGACAGCGCTCAAGCTAAAAGTGTTGGCTATTCCTCAGATAAAATCATGGGTTGCTAAAAGACCAAAAACGCTTTATTGAAAATTTCCATGTCTTTTGGAAACGAAGTCATTCGTCCTGCATCAGTCGCATAAAAATATATAACTCGTGATAATGTTATTATGTGTATTCTACACACTGCATGCGTGTTATTATCATTATACTTAGATTACTAAAACTGTGCGAGAAGAATCATTTTTGTCAAACAACATTTTTATTTTATTTTTATTTAAAATAATACATTATTTGTGTAATTGTTTTTCTTTTCTTATTTCAATTTTAAGCGCAATTTTTATTACAAATTTAAGTGTGAAAAAAACGTACACTTATCTTAGCATTAGCGTTGTGTTTTTAAGATTTGTTACACTATTCTATACAGTTTTACAGTCTGTAAGACGATGACTCACTATGTTAATAACATAATATACTAAAGCAAAATTACTATGCGTTTATTTGTTATTTATTTTAAGAAGATCAAAAAATAATAATAATAAATTTGACGTGAACCTTTGTTATTTGAACTCTTATATCTTTGTATTTTCAATATTATTATCTGAAAATTTAATACAAATTCACTGATAATAAATATGTATGTGTAATGTACATTATATAGTGTTATACATTTCTATCCAATTACAGGTCTGATGATATTTTTCTTAGAAAGGAATTTTAAAGATAGAAATTACTATTGTTGAACCGGAAGCAATCTACCGGATAGATGTATGTAATTTATAAGTTACAATTTTTTAATTTTCAGATTAAGTTCGTAGTATGTGATAAAATTCTTATCTTTTCAAAACTTTTATTACACATATACCCATGAATAGTCTTAGATCCTGAGTAGGCTGACTGTAAGTTGCGTCCCAATGTACCTTTTTGATGTAAATTGCGGCCAGGATATTTTTTTGGGTATTTATGTAAATTGCGTCCCGTAAATTTTCTAGATAAATGTAAATTGCGTCCAATGAAAGTATAAATTATTAGTCCAAAAAATCGTATTTAAATCACGTTTAAAAGTTCAGCACCGTTGCTATGCTCTACAATAACATTGCTTCGCAAGCTCGTGTCGAGCTCAATTCAAATCGATATAAATCCGCGGCTTGCTGTGCGACGAGGAGACATTTCGGTTTGATAATTGATAATAAAATTATCGATAAGCTCTTGAGTAACCATAAATATGGTATATTATATTCAACCATGTTATGCTGATATATCTGTAATAATATACGGACCGCAACTTACGTATGTACCTGAGAAATACGGGTAGCAACATACGTACTACCTTTTATCGTTTCATTTTTTGGGACGCAACTTACCGTCGCCGCCACCGCCTGAATGGAGCAAAAAAGCTAGTGTTTTTACAATCATGTTGATTTTTTCTTATGTGTGTGTACATGAGAACAGTTGAGTTTTACGATGAAATGTGATTTACAATCATGCATTTTTATTTTTTTTAGATTCTGAACGAAGTGAAGATGTTAGTGTTTTTATAATGATGTCTATTTTTTTTTTTTTTTTCTGAACAATTTTTCGTATGGAAATACTTGTCCAAAAGTCTTTTGTCAAAAGTCAAAAGCAACTTTTTGAAGCAGGATTTGCCTCAGGATGGTGCTTAAGAGAGGTCATTTTTCAAAATTTTCAACAATTGTCTCAAAACTTAGAAAAAACTACTCAAAATTTGCCAAACGATTCGAAAACCATCATTTTTTGATTCAAACTTTATGAAACCTTCAACATAGACAAAAAGTAAAATGAGAAATATTTTGGCGCGAGAAAATTTTGAAATGTGAAAAAATATTAGGGATACTTATTTTATTATTATTAATTTTTTTCTGTGAATACTTTTTTGTATGGAAATACTTGTCTAAAAGTATCATTTAGCAACTTTTTGAAACCAAATTTGCCTCTAGATGGTACTTTAGAGAGGTAATTTTTTGGAATTCTCAATATTGTTTTCTCAAAATTCCACTTAAAATTCGAAAAAAAAAATACTCGGAAACTGTTATTTTTTAATCCAAACTTTATGAAAATTTAAACATAGATAGGTAACAATATGAGAAACATTTTGGTGCTAGAATATTTTGAAAATGTGGAAAAATTTTCTTGGCCATATCCAAACACTTTTTTTCTCATTAATTTCTTTTTTTATTAGATACAAAAAAGAAAAATAAAGTAAAGTAAATTAAACTAAAGTAAAGTGAAGTAAAGCGAAGTCAGTGGTGTATTTACGGGGGTGGCATTAGAATAGTTCCTCCCTCCCCCAGAGGCCTTAATTTAAAAAATAAATCTTTTGTGAAAGAAAATCCCATACTGTTAACACATTCCGGGTAATACACACAAATAACAGTTCAAAAATGTAATAAAAAGATTGAAATGTATATTGTCACCTACCCTTCCCCTAAAAAAAAAAATAGATTTTAAATACGTCATTGAGCAAAGTATATAGTAATAAGTAAATTAAAGCAAAGGTAAGTAAAGTAAAGACAAGAAAGCCAGACATACTTCGCACTTCGGGTATTCTTTGCTTTTCGGGTCAGATACTCTTGGTAGGTGTGTTGAAAATGACGACTATTATAGTTCTTTATATTATTACTTTACTTCGTCCAATAAAGTAATAATATTTATCGTTTCTTTAAAATTCTACTCACCCACTCGAGTATTTAACCTGAAGAACGAAGACCCATGGTACAAAGTATGTTCGGTTTTCTTGTCTATACTTTACTAATCTTTGCTTAAATTTACTTATTACTATAAACTTTACTTTATTTTATTTTACTTTATCTTACTCTAATTTACTTTACTTATCATTGCTTTGTTTTATTTTACTTTTTTGTACCTAACTAATGCTTTCCTTTTTTTCAATTTGAATTTGTACGTAAGTATTAAACAATTATCCAATAATACAATTTATGAACGATATAATGTAAAAATAATATTGTAAACTATAGTTATTTCTTTATTGTTTAAATAAAAAACTAATGAACATTTATGATTCATGCAAAATTTATCTTAAAAATAAAAGTATTACGTATATTGTATAAAAGTATTAAAAAAATTGATTTATATTCTATTACAAACTTTTGAAAGGGTCGCACATCAATTAAGAAAAATTAGGGGTCACGATTCGAATAAGGTTAAAACCCACTGATTTATAATATAATAATTTTATTTTCGTTACACAATTATTCGTTTGCTTGTTTTTAATGAACTGTGATACGTTTAAGCAGATTAGCTGCAATGTATAATCATTGATTATAAATGATATTACAATAATATCTATGCTATGGTTAAGTATGTCTTCCATCAAGTATTTTAATAATAATATAAATTTTTTTTTGATGATTTATAATTTTATCTTCACTCGTAATTTTTTTAGAACACTATAATGCACTACAATTTTTTCACAATTTAAAAGTCGTATAACATTATACTTTTAAAACACCCAGTAAAATAACCAAATGTTGTGCTTTTATGAAGTTATAGGTATTGACTTTTTTAATAATTTTAATTACGTCAACGTTTTTACACCTTACACTTGCGAAACGGTACGCTGTATGTAAGTTATAATTATTAAAGTTAGAGTTATTATAAATCTAAGGTTTTTTGGGGTATTCTATTCTATGTAGTTATTTGGGTACTGTAGTAGATAATGTATTATACATTAAAGGTACTTTTTTTGTTGTTTTTATATTATATAATAAAGATTATAATTTGGATTGCAGCGCCATCTATTCAAGTATACATTTTGAATCGATTTTTCACGTGACCCATCATGTAATATTTCCTACTCTCAGAAATATAACATTCGGTACAGTCGAAATTCTCAATATTTTTTTGACGAACGAGGAAAGGGTAATAATTCTTAGCTTTGAATAAAAAAGGTAAGACTAGATTTTCATGATATCTATTTCAGAAATTTAGTCACCACACTAAAAAATAATAGTACTAGGAATATTAACGTTTCAGAAACTATAATCAACTATTAACAGTAAGTTAATGTCTTACACATACTTTATTGCGTATTTTTTAAACAAATTTAACCCTATTTAATCTAAATGTTGAATTTTGAAAATAACGCATTTTAAATTTAAAAATCAGAAGAATTTTATTTTAACTTAAATACTCACGATATAATTTCCAATAAAATATTTGCTATTCATTGACATAATATGAAGTGACTTAGGACGAATTTCCACCACTATTAAGTTATAAATTATAAGTACCTTTTTGTTTATTCTGATTACGAATGAATTTATTTTAAAGAAACTATTAGTGGCACGAGTTTTTAGGTAGTACCTCCTCATTAAACATTAAACTATCCCGTATAATATTTGACATACTGAGTACTTTCTGAGCTCTAGTACCGTTAGGATTTAAATAGATATGTGTTATTATTATAGGTAGCTTCTGAGTACGACTAAAGCTCAATAGGTAGGGTGCCTAATGTCATTAGATGCCAAAAAAATATATTACCTGACATCGCTAAGTTTCTATAAAAATAAAATGTGAAAAGTTGTTGGTCGAAACTTTTGAACAAGTATTTCTATACGAAAAAGTGGCACAGGTAAAAACAATTAAAAAATAAATAGCATTTGACAGAAACAGAAATATTGGCGTAGGATACAAAATTCGTTCTGCGGTTAGTTTCTTCGTTCGAAACAAAATTAATTTGCAATATTTTACCATTCAAGGGGTACACGTTTTTATATAGAAATACTTGTACAAAAGTTCCGACTTGTAACTTTTTGCGTTCGAATTTGCATTTATATGGGATTTTAAAGAGGTCATTTCCGAAATTCTCAATTATTTTCTTAAAACTTTGGGAAAACTACCCAAAATTTGACAAAAAAGCCTCGGAAACTTTTTTCTTTTTCTTCATTTATTAAATAAGAAAAAGTAATGTAAAGTAAAGTAACGTAAAGTAAAGTGAAGTTAAATAAAGCAAAGATAAGTAATGTATAGACAAGAAAGCTGGACATACTTCGTACCATGGACAGTCTTCGTTCCTCGGGTCGGATACTCTTGATGGGTGTGTCGAAAACGACAACTATTACTGTTCATTATATTATTAACATACTTTTCTGAGAATCGTATGAATGAAGAAATGATTTAAGGTTTTTTAAAAATTTAACACACCACCGAGTGTATCTGACTCGAGGAGCAAAGTATACCCATGGTGCAAAGTATGGCCGGCTTTTTTTATCTATACTTTACATATCTTTGCTTTACTTTTTTAAATATTATTATTAAAATATTATTGCGTTTGAAATATACTGTGAGAATCCGATATTTATTATTTAATATTATTATACTACTATAACTGCCGGCATTATTATAATGTAACACGATAAAAGAATTCAAATTATTATCTCAAACACCAAATGGACCGCCAACCGCCAGGTAGCGCACTGGTCGGATGCAAATGCGGATACTGGACGTGCGAGACACTCGTATTTTGACGGCCGGCCGTGTGGCGGCACTGCGGTCGCGACGGCTCGTCGTCACCGCTCGTCGTCATCGGCAGGTGGCGCGTCGTAAGTGCGACTGGAACGTCGCGCACAATGGCCGTCGTCATCGCGTACCGTAAAACAGCCGCCGCGCCTAATTCCGTGTTCTCTACGCGACGCACGTAATATTTGGCCTCGTTGCTAGCTGTTTTCGCAGTTTTCGCGTTTTACATTTGCCATATTTCACCGGAGGAAAACGCGTAGAGTTCGACGAGTGGACTTTCGGTGGGTCGAACTATTTTCACAGCACGGCGTCGTCGGTCGTGAGCAGCTCAACGGCGGACGCCCAGCACTATCTTGTGGTAAGCACTTTGCATGCACATCCGTCGCATTCTGTTCGTCAAAATAGGCACGGGGAAAAATGAAAAACCGAACGCGAACGCGACAAAACGGAGTAAAGAACGACAGAGAATATTTAGGTTTGTGACACGTTTCGCGACCGGACAACGCTTTCGTCGTCGTTTGGCCGTATCGTCATCGTTCGGCTCGTCCGCGAGACTCGTAACGATATCACGACGATATTATTATTATTATTTTATTTTGTTGCTCTCAACACAGACGCAATTTATAATATTTATTTCATTATTTATATTGTATGTCTATTTATTTTTATTTTTAGATTCTGAATGAAGTGAAGAAGCTAGTGTTTTTACAATGATGTTTATTATTTTTATTTTTTTCTGTGTACAACTTTTCGTATAGAAATACTTGTCCAAAAGTTTCGATCAATAACTTTTTGAAACCGGATTTGCCTCTAGATTGTACTCTAAAGAGGTCATTTTTTGAATTTCTCAATTCTTCAATTTTTTTTTTGGAAAAAACTACCATTTTTTGAAATTTTTTTTGTTTTCTTATATTATGAACTTCCTTCGTTCAGAATCGTTTTACTGAAGAATTGATTTATCGTTTCTTTAAAATTTAATACGCCCGTCAAGAGAATACCACCCGTCGTGCGAAGTACACCCATCGTGCGAAGTATGTCCGGCTTTTTTGAAATTAGTTCTCGTACTAGTTCGACCCATAGACGCAATTAAAGAGGGGCTTGAGGGGCTTAGCCCCTTCAAAACTACTTAAAGCCCCCCCAGAATTTTTAAGAATTACATAAGGTTAAAGTCTTTTTTGGAGGGCTAAATCAATCAAATAAACATATTAGCCCTCTCAAAAAATTTTTCCGAGTTGCGCTAATGGTTCGGCCGCAAACGATTTAAATCAATTGCGTATTGACGAGGGAGCTATTGTGTAATAATAATTCATTGTTATCCCGGCAACCTCTACTAAGGCATTATAGATATAGCCATAGATAATAAAAATTCTTTATTATCTATGGGGGTATAGCTTCTATATTACTCTATCACTACTCATTTTTCACAAATCGTTGGATCGTACCATTCCTGGTTCATCGCTCGCGACCGCTAAGGCGCCAAAAGTGATAACAATAGTGCACTCCCATTAGGCATATCGCACGTCCTGTACTACTTATTTTATTACGCATCGTTCTAATGATTTCCAATGACTGTGTTTTGTCGTTGTCGAGTTTTCCTTCCCTCGTTGTCACTACTCACTCTCACACATTGTCTTTGGTGTTTTACAGTTTTTCCAGACAGATCACTTACTCGCGACCGCAGCTGACAGTCACCTACCCCATTGTACCAGCCGTCAGTCTCTGGCACTACGCAGATAACATCACTTGAAAACGTTTCAAATGACTAGTCGTTGGACATACCCACAGAGGCACAGACTTTCTGAACGACAATAACAGAACGGTACTTGGTCTCTTCCACTGCTACCATAGATAAAATGTGTGTATCTATTTCATTTTTTCATTAGTAACTCAAACAAAATCGTTTGAATATATGATAATCCTTAGTTCCTAATTACCAATCTAGGTACCTAAGATATTACTTATATTAAAATTACATAGGATTAAATTATTATAGTTTTTCGTCTTTATTCTAAAATTAAATTAGTCTAAGTACTTCACTGTTTTTATTACAAAAAAAGTGAAGTATATGTCATACCTACTTCACTCCTCAGGTCAAATACTCTTGGTGGGTTTGTTGAATTTAAAAAAAATGATAATTCACTGAGTGAAGTGTAAATAATATGAAGAACAATAATAGTCATCATTTTCTATTCACCCATCAAGAGTATCTGACCTGGGCAGCGAATAATACCTGTGGTGCGAAGTATGTCTGGCTTTCTTACCTATATTTAATTTACCTTTGATTTACTTTATTTTTTTATCCAAAATTTTTTTTCACATTTTAAAAATTTTTCTCATATTAATACTCGTATTAGTATCTTATCTATGTTTAAATTTTCATAAACTTAGGATTAAAAAAATATAGTTTCTAAGTCTTTTTTGTCAAATTTTAGGTAGTTTTCCTAAAAGAAAATCGAGAAATTGAAAAATTTGCAAGTGACCTCTCCAAAGTTGCATCAAAAGACAAATCCAGTTTCAAAAAATTGTTGTAGTGAAGTAAGTAAGAAAAGTATAGTAAAGAAAGCAAAGCAAAGTATAGATAAGAAAGCCGGACTTACTTTACACCATGGATATATTCTTTGCTCCTCAGTTCAGATATTCTTGAATGATGTGTATAATTTTAAAGAAATGATATATCATTTCTTAAATAAGACAATTCTGAATGAAGGAATTTTATAATATAAAGAACAATAATAGTCATAATTTTCAACACACCCACCAAGAGTATCTGACTAGAGGAGCGAAGAATACCCGTGGTGCGAAGTATGTCCAACTTACTTGTCTATACTTTACTTTTCTTATCATTTCTTCATTTCACTTTACTTTCCTTTATTTTCATTAGAAAAGGAAAAAAGACAATTTTACTAAAAATAAAAATAATTTGATGAGAAAAAAGTGTTAAAAAATAATAATAATTTTTTTCTTCACATTTTCAAAATTTTCTTACGTTAAAGTGTTTCTCATATTATTTTCTACTATGTTTAAATTTTTATAAAACTTGGATTAAAAAAAAGTTAGTTTCTATTTCTTTTATCAAATTTAGGATAGTTTTTCCCATTAAAAAAAAAAAACAATTGAGAATTTTTAAAAATTACATCTCTAAACTATAATTTAGAGGCAAGTCCAGTTTCAAAAAGTTATTGTTCAAAACATTTGAACAAGTATTTTCATAAGAAAATGTAGATACATAAAAAAATAAAAAGCGGACATACTTCGCACGATGGGTGTACTTCGCACGACGGGTGGTATTCTCTTGACGGGCGTATTAAATTTTAAAGAAACGATAAATTATTTCTTCAGTAAAACGATTCTGAACGAAGGAAG
>JAIPRM010001103.1:0-42293 GCA_025469315.1 Stegophylla sp. TES_Ste_2020 | reverse complement strand
CTTCAATTTTTTTTTTTTTTGGAAAAAACTACCCAAAATTTGACAAAAACGACCCGGAAACCATCATTTTTTGATCCGAATTTTATGAAAATTTAAACATAGATTAGATAGAAAATCCTATAAAAAAGATTTTGGCGCAAGAAATTTTTGAAAATGTGAAAAAAAATTTTGGACATTTTTTGAAATTTTTTTTTTTTTTTTATTATTAATTTCCTTCGTTCAGAATCGTTTTACAATGATTTATCATTTCTTTAAAATTTAATACGCCCGTCAAGAGAATACCACCCGTCGTGCGAAGTACACCCATCGTGCGAAGTATGTCCGGCTTTTTTTTTTATTAAATCGATTTAATTAATTTCCCTAATTCCAAAACTATTTCGACAAGAATCTTGGAGTGTTCACCCACCATATCAACAATAGTTAACACAGATTATTAGTGAGACTACCTATTCCAAAAGTTAAATGGCTTAAATCATGATAGTGTTGACAATAGATGAATTTCGTATAGAATGTAAATGTAAATGTTACAACTGTTAAACATACTTACCTACTCGATATAAAAATGACAATTATTTTTGTGTGTTTTTTTTTTTTTGAAAAAATAATTTATTGTTTCATTTGAAGTGCAACAAAATCATTAAGTATTCCACCCGAGGAGCGGAGTATACTGTCTTTTTAAGTTTTCATACAATAAGACAGCATACTATAGTATATGTTCATTTTCCATAAGGTTTTATTCATTTTTCTAATAAAACGACGAATTTATTTAAAAATGTTGGGATGATTTTTGTTTTTTTTTTAATAAATATTTTAAATCTATGAATATAAATATTTAAAACAATCGCTAAATACGCATTTTTGAAAAGACCTCCCAGAAAAAAATCCCACTGCATAAAAGGTATACATCTCATTTCGGTCTGTAAGCTGTGTATGGCGAGAGATCAAACGCAACTCGGGTGTCTCCTCGAACGCTTCGCGATGTGAACTATGATGACACTGCAATTTAAGATATACCTAACATTGCTTTAAGAAAAGTTCGTGGGAAAATTTTTTTCATTATTTTATTTATTTATTTGGACGGGCCAATGCCATATTAGTAAAAAATTTTTGGATGGTCAGTGAGTTGTACATTGCCAAAGTATAAGCGTATAACATAATATATTATATTTTATAGGAAACACATTTAGATAAACGTTGACATTAAGTTAATGATAAACAACAATATTAACAATATAAATATATACAACATTTATCTAATCTATTAAGTTCTTACATACTATTTTATTAAGTTATTTTCAAGTATACATTGAAAACATCAGTATTTAATATTTTCATTTATGTAAGTAATTCATAAAAATAGGTTCTCACAAGAACACACATGATTATATTAATATATTATTTGTAATAGTTACTTTGATATCAATAAGTTCTTCAAATCACAAATTAAATTTTTTTTGGGAATACGGACATTATTCTTCTCTGAATAAAAATAAATATGATATTATTTTACATACGTCAACATATTATTATTGTAATAGCTTTTACCCTTAAAATAAACATTCAGTCATTTAAAAACACCGAAGATTTTTAATATTTGTATTATATACATTGCGACGGATTAATTTAGCGTTCTTGTAAGCGCAGCTACGTAAAGAGATATTTAATTCTGGAGTGCTAGAAATATAATATTATGTTATATAGATCTGCAAAGGCTTCACCCTCGAATGTTTATCAATTTTCAAGTAACAATAAAACTTTGATAAATTTCATAATTATTTACAACATTTAATTATTCATTAGGTAGTTATTTCGCCAATATCTTGTAGTTTTCTACGCCCCTTCCCCCCTCCCAAGTTACTCCCTAATTGCGCCCATGATTGTGTAAAATGATAAATACTGTATAAAATAATTTAAGTTTTTACTCTTTGTCTTTTAAAATTTTAACAAAGTTGTCGACAAGCAACGAAATATTCATCAGTTCTTCTTATTTAGCTTATTCTGTGCTTAATAATACAATTTCTGATTGTTATTATTTTTTTTTTTAATAGAGATAAGAAAAATAAAAATATTAAAGAATACCTAATATTCTGATTGGATCTTTTTTCCACGTTTTTTTTTTTTTTTTTTTTTGCTGCTTTAAACCGATCGAAAGGTACCCTAGACCCCGATGTATAAACACGTAGTTTATATTATTTCCCTATTTACATCACTACTAATCATATTATAGAAAATATTATAAATTCAAATATATTTTCATAACTGAGCAAATTAGATATTTACCGCATTAAAATAATCGGAGCCAAAAATATTGGAACGTATTAGTGGAATTTTGAAACAACAAATTTGAAACAAACTACCCTGTAGATCTTCTAGCTGCTACGCTTTTGTTGCTTATATATTATTATGTATTGCAATTAATTTCTTGAAATCCGTATCGATTAGGGGTGCAACACTTGACATTCACGAATCCTTACGACGACGATGACCAAAAACGGCGCATCGGATACTTATTTGATTTAGTGTCAACAATACGGCTACGCCCCATTCCAAACCCGAGTATTTAATTACAAAGTCGACTGCAGAGTTGTTTTAATGAAACCGCATGATACCGCGGGGTTTTTTTTTTTAATCTGAAGGTTTATTTGATGTAGAAAATAACGAGCATACTAAAATATTTATTCGAACCAATGAAAACGGAGAAATTTCCCCGGGATCTCTTCCCATATAGTTTTCGCGCGAGATTTCTATCCGGTCCCGTAAACTCGATGAATATTCATGAGACGCTACGCCCGGGTATGGTTATTATTCCGACCGTGAAGCCGCCATTACTGTTTTTGATATTTAACGGTATACAATTTCTCATGGCGTGCCTACACACAAAGTAAAGTTTGTATCGTATTGACAAGAAAAAAAAAATTAACGACTTCTGAACCGTATAGTTTTTTTTTTTAAGTTTTCCAAAGGTTTCAGTTGGTTTAATAAATAATTATCAGAATATTAGTACATATTTATGTATAGATATTTTTTCAAATGTTGTATGTATTATTACAAGTAAATTTATAAATTGTCATAAGTATATGAAAAAAAAAAAAACATAGTTAAATTTCCAATTCTTCAGCAGCTAATACAAAACATGTCAATCATCATATTCGTTTATATTCTTTAAACGTCGCCGATTGTCGTTGGTTGTAACATTAATTTTAATTTGAGTAGGTGCCTATAGTATTTAGAACATGTAATACAATATCATCTACTCTAGGGTGACCATATTTAAGAAAATAAAATACAGGACAAAAATATTTTTCATTAAATTTTTAAATAAATACTTATTTTATTTACGTAATATATATTTATGTTTTTGAATCGTGACAAAAGTATAATTTTTCAACTACCTATTATAGATTAAATTTAAACACATAAAAACATTATTTTGAAAAACATAAAATAACATAATGAAACTAAATTGATACTTTTTAAAATTTCTTCGAATCCTTTATTCATGCATATTGTATACTTTACTTTCTAAAAAAAACTTGTTAATTCATTTTACGATTATAATTGATCTAATGGTATCCGAAAGATTTCTAGACTCTTACATTATTTTATTCAATAATTTCATTTCAAAAATTTTAAATCAACAGTAAGTCAAAAAACGGGATTAATATGGGACAGGCTTGAAATTACGGGACAAAAAGCGTTCTGAGAAAATTTTGTCAGGCCAACAGGACACAGAGCCGAAATAAAGGATAATCCTGTATAAAATAGGACGTATGGTCACCCTAATCTACTTCATAAAACACAGCATCATCCACTGCCCTAACTTCAACGAAGCTTTAGGAAATAATTCAACATCCCAGACATCAACATGTACGAATAGCAATCGGGTCCATTTTCAAACTTCCAAAACATAATTTTATACTTAAAAAAAAAGAATTTAATATCAAATTTAATTGTAAAAATGTAAATGTATACTTGAAAGCTAATAGCAACCTGTGCGGTTGATGCTTAACCGATAAAGAAAAAAAAAAAGTATTTAGAGTGCTTATGAAAATATGGTCTTTATAGTGTTAATACGGGATGGAGGAGACGGGGATTTGTTGCTTTATGTAGTACGTTCTTAAGTTTTATTACAAGTATAATTATTTCAAACCCAAAGGCTATTGACTTTAATACGCTTCAGGTAGTGATGAGGTGCAGCGTTTACGTAATATAAGTTACACAGTAGTGCGTTAAGTACACACACGCATATATATATATATACACATCACCAGGATATCGTTTAATAATAGGATTATATATAGAATATTTGCTTTGTAATTTGTATGCGATTAGACCGCGCCGCGTACAAAACGTTACGCTTAAACAATATCAAAATTTTCGAGTACCAATAATAATAACCAACTGTATATTATGTTATATAAATACGTAAACCCTGCAGTAAAACACACACACACACACACACACACACTTATATAACGTCGTCGTAATCCCGTGGGGTTGTTGATAGTGTGTGTGTGTGTGTGTAAATTCGTGTTATATTGCGCGCTTTTGCGTGACATTGGCTTGCGTTCACCGCGGGACAAAAAGGGGTTTAAGTATATAATATTATACTTCGCGCAAAGAGCTCGGCGCGCGTAACCAAATTATCGCGTATACGCGCGCGCACACATATGCAGCTAGCCACAGTGGAGAGCAAAAAAAAAAAAAAAAAAGTGACCTTATATGTTTTCCGTCGCATATGGCCCCTGGTTCAAAGGCGGTCTCTCCTTTCAAATTCAATATTGCCCACAATGGACACCGTTGTTACTATACACGTATATTTATTATTATTATTATTATTATTATTATTGTTGTCAGCCTGTCATTACGCCCGCAGCGCAGCAGTAAAATATAAACGCGTACATATTATTATTATTATTATTATTGTTATTTTGTGTGTGTTAGTTCAGTGTGTGTTTCTTCGTGCGCATGTGCCTATATATATATATATTTATATTTATAATAAAATATATAATATAATGTGCGTGCGTGCGACGAGTGCATTTCGGTGTATGTATGTATAGGTGTACAAGCATTCGTGATTTGTTGTACGCGATGGGTGTGGTTTGTGTACATTTCTACAACAGTTGGACGAATGTGTTTTAGAAAACGTAAAACAATAAAAAACCGTATCGCGCTCGATTAAAACACTCGTAACGAAAACCGGCACCCTGAAAATGTACGGGGTATGAGGGGCTGCAGGGCGCGGTTGTATTATACGAATTGTGAGTTCCTGCAGTGGGGCCACCAAGGGTCGTGAAATTATTTCTCGAGTGACTAAAAATTTAGTTTTTAAAAAATCCTTTAAACATTGTGGAGCGAAGAAGCCGCCGCCGATGGTTTAAACACAGATTTTGGCTAAAAATATCCAAAATTTGGCCAAAAATTTTTTTTTTTTTTTTTTGATCCCGACTTTATTATGAAAATTTAAACACGGATAGAGAGATAGATATGAGAAAATTTTGAAAATGTGAAAAAAAATTTGTCTACCACATTTTTATTCCCATTAATTTTTTTTTTTCTTATTTATTTACTTGATATAAAATCTATCTCACGTTCTTCGGGTCAGTTACTCTTTGGTAAGTGTGTTGAAAAAAATAACGACCATTATTGATCTTTATATTATTATAAACTTTTTTCGTTCAGAATCGTCGTATTGCAGAAGGTAAATGATTTATCGTTTCTTTAAAATTCCACAAACCCTCCGAGAGTATCTGACCCGAAGAGCGAAGAATATCACACGAACTTTAAAAACACAAACAAAGTGATGAAACTGAAGGTGAAACTTCCATTTAACGAAATATTTTGTTCAACGAAACTTTTTAAGAGCCGTAGCTTTCATTGTAAACTACACGTGAATTTATTTGCGTTAACGAATTTAATATTTCCATACAACTAATATATTATTCGATTACAAACCTGTTTTTGTAAAATATAGACAATATCAAATATTATTTTAAAGTAATTCTTATCTATAGTTTTAGTGTATTTAACGAAAATGGTACCTAATCGAATTCAGTTAATTTTGCTGCACTGCTACAGTTCCAATATTAACGAAAGCGTATGTGTACGTTAAATTTATCTAGTATTTTTTTCTATATTCACAAAAAATTATCGAAACGTAAATGTCTTCCAATTGTTAATTAATTTTTAATTTAAAAAAATAAGTAGATAAAAGTATCAGAAGAAAAAAAAACAGAGAAAAATATGGTATTAAAAAATTAATTAAATAAATTTAAATAGAATATGTACCTAATATGTTTTAACATATTATGTTTTTTTTTTTTTGAATACAATATACTAATATATAAATACACAGGCATGTAATCCGGGTGTGTTCATGTAATCAATAATAATTTTATTTTTTTTATATAATTTTATGTTGTTTTTTGGCGAGTAGACATCGTTATAATATAGAAGTGTCACTGTATAATAAAATAAAACGTATAAGAACATTTAGTTTGTAATACAAGATTTTGAATTCTTCCTTTCTGGCTTCTTTAGCATACAAAATAACATTATTCTGAAATAAAATAGTACATAATTATCTAATTTAAAACACGTATCTGATATTATGGATGGTTCCTAATTCCTAAGTAGTTAATTACCTACAGGAGCGGATCTAGAAATGATGAAAAGAAGGGCTTGTTAAAAAATATTTTAATTGATTATTTTAACATAGTCAAAAAAAACTTGCATTTACCTAGCCGTATTTTGATACTTAAAGGTTTTTAAGAATCGGAAAATGACAACTGATGTCTGTGACTGTGTCGAAAATACAAATTTAAGTACGTATATACTTGTAGAGGTATATGAGTAAGCTTGTACAATTGTTACCATAAATTGTTAATAGTAACTTGAACAGTAACTATATATTTAAAAATTCTTTTGAAAAATAAATCACCAAGGCGTTATAAAAATGTCACTTTTCTTTTCTTTATTTATTGGATAAAATAAAAGTAAAGTAAAGCAAAGTAAAATATATGTAAAATAAAATAAAGCTAAGCAAATATAAATAAAATAAAGTAAAGAAAAGTTAATAAGGTATAAGCAAAGAGCCGAACATATTTTGCACCGTGGGTATTCTTTGCTCTTCGGCACAAAGTACTCCTGGTGGATGTGTTTGAAATGATGACTTTTATTGTTGTTATTTCGCTCAGAATCGTATTGTTGAAGAAATGATTTATCGTTTCTTTAAAATCACCCACTAAGAGTATCTGAGTGGAGAATACCCATGGTGCGAAGTATGTCCAGCTTTCTTGTCTATACTTTTTTGTATTTTATTTGTTATTCGTTATTATTTACTGTAGCAATATATCAACAGTGGTTTCCAAACTTTTTATCCGTCGGTGCCTTTTTTTGGACAAAATTCATTCGTGGTGCCCCCTGCCCCCGAAAATATAATATTTTTTTTCAAAGCCAAAAATGAAGGCCATCGACCTAATTTCATAGTATTTTCAACGCTTTAAAGTTTAAAACGCGTTAAAAATAGGTTTTCATAAAAATTCTATAATTTTCTACATAGCAATATAATATCATCTTGTACAGAGACGGATTTACACTATTGCCGCCCCTAGGCAACTGTTTTTTTTTAATGACCGAAAAAAATTTCTACCGTTCATGTGTAAGACGTGAATTTTGAAGTGAAATTTTTTGTTTTTTTTTTTACTAAATAATCAATTTTTACGTTCAATAATCGTTCTATTTGTGAAAATAGGATACCAATACTTGCAGTGTCAAAAACGAAAATGTATTATAAAATTAAATAAAAATATTATTAATAAATTTAAAATATTCTTTAAAATTAAAATTAAGTATTTAACAATTCTGTAGTGCTAAAATAATCGATATAGGTACCTACTTTAAAGTCATTTTTAGTATAAAATGGTGTAAATAGTCAAAAATTTAATGTTAATAAACCGAATTTTCCCATTTAGTCACCCCCACATTTGCCAGAGAAAAAATTTAAAAACGACAATTCTCATTATATTATCGTTATACATATTGTATAATTATTATATTGTAGGTATACCGACATCAGTAACACAGTTATTAAATAACCAACACTTTGGTAAACATTTTTAAAGAAAAAAATATATTTAGAATATAAAAATGTACGACTACAACAATTATCACTTTGAAGTCGATTGAAATATAATTTTAACACGAAAATGCCACTGCCGAAAATTTTCCGCCCTAGGCAACTGCCTACTTTGCCTGACGCTAATGCCGGGTTGCATGAAACTTTACAGAACCGATAACCATTTATTGGTTCTGTAAAACTTAAAACCATTCTGTCAAATAAATAAATTTGAACTGATAAAAAGTTATCGACTCGATAAGTTGTAAGTCAGATTTCTGTTCTGTAAAATTTGTACAACCTTTTGGCAGTATTCTTATCATTTTATTATCACTGAAATGTAATTTACTTGTATATACTCTGTGATTATCGTTAATGTGTGTACTATTTTATGACTTTATGTTCATGGTGCGTATATTATAATATAATATATTCAAAATGTCTCTGTCATCCGTGTCCGATGATTCTGATGAAGATATTGGTTTGCAAAATTTTAATTAATCTTCCAAGACCAAAAGACGATTTAGGAATAGGTCGAAGACTATGATGATGAAATATTGAAGTATTACACTATAGGGTGACCGACAGGACAAAAATATTTTTCATAATATTTTTAAATAATAAATAAGTATTACATAAAGTATTACATATATATATATATTTATGTTTTTGAATCGTGACAAAAGTATAATTTTTCAACTACCTAATTATAGATTAAATTTAAACACATAAAAACATTATTTTGAAAAACATAAAATAACACGATGAAACTGAATTGATACTTTTTAAAATTTCTTCGAATCCTTTATTCATGCACATTGTATACTTTACTTTCTAAAAAAAACTTGTTAATTCATTTTACGATTATAATTATTGATCTAATGGTATCCGAAAGATTTCTAGACTCTTACGTTATATTTTATTCAAAAATTTGTCATCAAATCGTTATCATCTCGTGTAAAATATTATCTTCGATAAGAATATTTTTTATACAACCGCAGATTACCAGATAAGCTGTTATAACCTCATTATTATTTAACACAATTTACGAATTCCTTTCATGTAACGCAATTCGTTCTACAAACTGTTCCGTGTTTTATTCTACATCTTGTCGACGACGCAACAGTTTAGGGTACAGTTTTCACGCGACCCGGCGTAAATCTGCCACTGATATTGTACCCATATATTATAATAATAAATGTTAAACAATGTTATAATAACAATAATACAACGTCCTTTTGTACGCAGTACAGAGATGCACATAATATAAAAAAAAAAAATATGGTTTACATATATATATACATATATATTATACATTTATTATAATATACAATATATATGAGATTTTCGTCCTCGATAATATTTTACACTGCAATCTCTCAAAGAGAAACTATAATAATATTATTATAATGTATATAAACGAAAATTTGTTTTATAATCCCAGTTTATACAATACGTGTACGGCGGCGTATACACCTATATATTGTTATTATACATATATACGAAATCTGTCTCTCTCGCGTCTCCGTTCGCACGCCTTCCCCTCATTTCTCGCGTGTCTCATATCCACCCCCTCTTCTCCTCATATCACACGCGCGCGGCAGAACCGACCACGACGACGATGACGAAAACGGGGCGCGCGCGTAACGAGTGGAGAGAGCCCCGCGGTAACGGGAAATCCGGGCGGAGTGTATAGGGCGTCACCCGGGCGACCCAATGGGAACGTCGGCCGGGCGTCACGCCCCCGAACAAAACTTCTGCCCCGCGGCAATAATGTTTTTTACTCGTGTGTGTGTGTGTGTGTGTTTTCTCTTTTCGCGCGCGCGCGCACAAACGCGGTGCGAAAGGAGGAGAAGAACGGCGGAGAAAAGAGAAACGGTGTGTGTGCGAGAGAAAAGGAGAAGAGACACGAGAGAGCGCAGTGATCGGAGAAACAGCAACAAAATTTATGTGCACACTGCCGCGGGAGGGGGGGGGAGAATAAAAATAAAACAAATTTGTATTTACGCACGTACACACGGCGGCGGCGGCGGCGGCTGCCGCTTCGATGTTTGTGTATTTGTTGTTGTGCCTCGACTCACGGCATCGGTGGAGGGGAGCGGCGCCGCCGCGTCGTAGGCGTACCGGCGGCGGCGGCAACGCGTGTACAGCAGCGGCGGCGGCGGCGGCGGCAGCAGCGCTGTCGGCCGTTCATCATTCGCGACCGTACCGCCGTCATGTGTAGCAGGCCCACGGACGAGGGCTCCGATCCCGGCTGTACCGCAGCCGCCGCCGACTCGCCGCAGGCCAATCTCAACCGATACCGGTTGCATCTGTACAATTACGCGCTGCAAGCGGAACGTCTGCGGCTGTCGGCCGTGGGCGGCGGCTGGGGCGCCGTGTGCCCCGTGTACCCGGGCGCCGCGGCCGCCGGCATCTATCCGCCGCGGTTCCCGGTCGCGCTGTTCCATCATCCGGGCGGCGGCGTCGTCGGCACAGGCGGCCAGAACGCCGACGAACCGAAACCGCAGCACAGCTACATCGGACTGATCGCCATGGCCATACTCGGGTCGTCCGAGGGCAAGCTCGTGCTGTCCGACATCTACCAGTACATACTGGACAATTATCCGTACTTCCGGACCCGGGGCCCGGGCTGGCGGAACTCGATCCGGCACAACCTGTCGCTGAACGACTGTTTCGTGAAGGCCGGCCGCAGCGCCAACGGCAAGGGCCACTATTGGGCCATACACCCGGCCAACGTGGACGATTTCAAGAAGGGCGACTTCAGGCGCAGAAAAGCGCAGCGCAAGGTCCGCCGGCACATGGGACTGGCCGTGGACGACGACGGCAACGATTCGCCCAGCCCGCCGCCGCCGCCGCCGCCACCGCCACCGCCTCCGCCGCCGCCGCCGCCGCACCAGCAGCAGCATCACCCGCAGTCCATGGCGGCCGCGGTGGCCCTGCAATCACCGGCCATGTGGCCCGCGCCGCCGTCCGTCGGCCACCCGACTCACTTTTACTTTCAGCCGGTGGCCCCGCCGCATCCGATCCAGTTTCAACACCATCTACTGCAGCAGCAGCAGTCCACACCGGCCGCCGTTCCGGCCAGGGCGCAAAAAAGGCAGTTCGACGTGGCCTCGCTGTTGGCGCCGGACCCGCCGAAACGGTTGCATCGGAACACGAACAACAACAACAACAACAACAACGATGACAACGACAACAACAATGACAACCCGACGCCAGTGACGGTCGGCGGCGGCGGCGGCGGGAGCAGTGGCGAAGACGACGAAGAGATGATTTGCAGTCGGAACGGCGGCCGCGGTGTCTGGGAACCGACGGGCCTTCTGCAGCGGTACTACGAGCAGCAGTTGCAGGCCGCGCACCGGTTGCACGCGTTCCGCCAATCGTTGGGCCTGCAGAGGATGATCGGCGGCGGCGGCGGCGGCGGCCCGTGGCCCACCGTAATCGTGGACCGGAATGAAACGCCCACGCCGCCGCCCGCGCAACACCACTACGCGCCGACCACTACGCCGGACGAGACCATCAAAACCGAACTAGTCGACTGAGGTAAACGCGGGCGTTTTCCGTTATATTATATTATTTAATTTAATTTCTTTTCGTTACAACGTTTTTTTATCGACTTCATTCCTATCATGAACATAACTCCGGTAGTACGGGTATACGGTTTTCTGTAGTGATTATTACTCAATTGACATTATTATATTATCCAATTATATACCTAATGTACCGCTTGGCAAGTAGAACGATATTATACATATAATATGTAACAAATTATTGAAAAAAGCGATTGATGATTACGATTTCGGTCGATCGAAATTTCCGTTTTGTTATTTATACGCACACTTCTTGATTCGGTCGCTTATTTTCATTATTATAGTGCAGGGCCAAGAGGATAGTTTCGATATTATTTGGCCGAATTCGACTAACGTAACAAATGCCGTAAAAAGCGGTTGTTTGCTGTCTCCGTCCACGTTTTTTTTTTTTTTTTTTAGTACCACTGCTATTAACTGCTAGTGTACGTTTATTTTGAAAAAAAAAAAAAAAAGAGAAAATTCTTTCAATATCACAAAAAAAAAATCAAAAACCTATGTCAGACAAACACTCTAGAGACGAGAGCATAAGGAATTCGAACATGTCATCGAAATTAAAATTGTACATTCGGCGGTTCCTTCTACATTAAATTTGGTCTTTCTTCTTCCGCTTTTAGGTATTTTCAATAATAGTCTCCGCACGTGCGGATAGAGCAAATCGCCTCTTTTAGTTCCCTTACACGCACAAGTTATTGTGTTATTAATTTGTTGTTTCATAAATACCAACTGTTCGGTTGACACATCGAGAAAATCGTTATTTTTACCGCCTATGTGTGTAATATATAAATGCAAAAATAATATTTCGATAACTATACCTACGACAATATTATCACGATAAAAATTATATTTTATATTTATATTTTTATTTTATTAATTTATATTACGTTTATTGTACCCCGTGTAAAAAGATAATAAATAAAATCAGTGTCGTCCGCCGCCGTTGGCGCCAACGATAACAATAATAATTTTCCGATATATTATTTTGTCTGATATTGCAATCTCGGTTATAATATTTTCTACAAGATATTATATTATTATATCTTACTTTGCGCTATCAAGACGAACGTGTATTACGAATATATATTCTATAATTGGAATAAACCCGTTCGCCGTGGTCATTGAATTATTTATATCGATTGAAAAAATTAACACGAGTAAATTACATATACAATACAAATTTAAATGAATTTTAAAAATAATAAACAATGTCTCGTACCTGAAAGATCTATAAAGATCTATAATTTCATACATTATGTCTGTCGTATATCTCTGATTGTTTAACAAAACGCTCAGCGAAACTCCACCGTGTAGAGTAGAACAACTGAAGTAAAATAAAAAATTTTCACTCGCACGGATTGTATTTTATTGTATGTATTACATTCCATTCTCGAAGAACTCTAAACAATTCATACTTAGAGACCTATTTACTATACGTCGCAATGCAAATTTTCGGTAGACCGCATACATATCTTGGACTTTTCTATACTATAATATGTATCTAATGTTATTGTAAAATGTTTATTGAGCCCTGCACTGCAGTAATAAAGTCTCTGCGGATTCGGCGGGTCATTACTATTTTATTAATGTATAAAATGTGTGTGTGTTTTTTTTTTTTTACAAAATATTATGTTATTAATATAAAAGACTTTAAAACAGAAAAATACAATGTAAAATACTAAAGAGAATGCCTTTTTTTTTTTTTTTTTGATTTTTCAACCGGTCACTTGAACACTGACATCCCGTTCCGCGCGGCGGTATAATTTTACTTAATATTTTTTTTCATATTCGTGATAAATAATTTACACATCATAATAAATATTATACACTCTATAGAGATAAGATATTTTAATGTTGTTTAATTATTTTTTTGGTTGTTTGATTTTACGTTTATATACGTTTCAAAAATATATATTAAGTCACGTTGACTGCAATTTTTCGTTCGACCGCGGAGTAAAATAAAATATATTATATAAAATATCTATTATATCATCTGACGATTTCCTATATTATATTATATCATATTATTATTATTATTTATGCATAATATTATACCGTATACTGGTTATAGTTTGTTTAGATTGTATCCATTTATCACACATATACTGTGTAGAAACGGTTTTTTTTTTGAAAAAATCGTAATCTGTAAAACATTTTAATCTTGTTTTCTTTTTTTTTTCGTTTCTATAAATTATTATAAAACCTATTTATATATAAAACGTTGTATGTTTACACAACATATTGTAATGTATATATTATTATTATTATGTATATAACTGAGTAAAAAAACGTTATATTTAATCAGCTGTTCGATCGATGATACGCGTACATTTCGGTAGTGACAGTTGTTTTTTTTTTATATATATATATATATGTACATGTATAATAAATTATATACAATAAAACGAGACGTAATTATTATTGTTAATTATTATTATTATTTATTTCACATTTATTTCAAAAGTGCGCGCGGACCTCTCCGTTGTGTCTCTCCGACATCGGGTCATCGTCTAATAATATATGATTCTGCTAATAATATATGTGTGTGAGTGTGTGTGTGTGTGTGAAAGTGTGTGAAAATTCTCATGTCACGTCATTCAAGACCCGCGAGCTGTTTTTAAAACTGCGATAATCAAAACCCTCGACTGACGTGTACCTACTTTTTTATTTTATTTTCTAAGTTGTTTCTTCGAAAATGGTCCACACACACACACACACACACACACACACACACACACACACACACACACACACACACACACACACACACACACACACACACACACACACACACACACACACACACACACATACACACATACAACACACACACAGGTCGCTGTTTTATTACTATTATTATTTAACTGTACGGACTGCGAGTTTGTACAGTATTGTTGTGTGGTTTTGCAATAGGACACGCAAAACCGAAATAAAGGACTTAAATATAAACCAGGACTTTTATGGTCACCCTGTTGCTAAGTATGTCCGGCTTTCTTGTCTATATGCTTTAATAATCTTTTCTTTACTTCTTTTTGCTTTATTTCACTTTACTCCAATTATTTAATATCGACAGTATGAAGAAGAAAAGGCGAAACAAATTTTGATGAGAAAAAAAAAAATTTGTTTTAGAAAAAACGTCCAAAATTTCTCTTCCCAAATCTTGTTATTTTCTGTCTACCCGTAAATTTTCATCGAGTTCGAATTAATATTAAAGATAATTTCCGAGTCTTTTTTTTGTCAAATTTTTGAGAAAACAATTGAGAATTTCCAAAAATAAATAAACCCATCTAAAGTCCCATCTAGAGGCAAACGTGGTTTTGAAAAGTTGTTGGTCAAGACTTTTGGACAAGTATTTCCATTAGAAAAAGTTTTTGCACAAAAAAAAAAAAATAAATAAAATAAAAATAAACATCATTGGGAAAGAAAACTACCTATAAATAATAAACATCATAATAAAACCAGTATAGCATCTTCGCTGGTTCTCTCCGTTCAGAATCTAATACTTGAGGGCTACGTTTTAAAATTTTTTTATTCAAGGCTCTCTAAAATGGCGGGGGGGGGAACACTTCTATCTCATACCTCTTATGAATCGTATTAAATAAAATGGTTTACCTGATAATTATTTTACAATTATAACCTCTATTAATTCAAAAATATATCATAGTTAAAATAAACATAATATTTCAACAATAACATTGTTCACTATTTTATGATAATATATTTAACATTAGATTGTCAATAGGAGTTATAGAACATCCATTACAAATATTATAATTGACAATAAAATGTATTATGATAATATAATAGAAATCAAGAAATAAGATATCTATTGAAAAAAAAAATAAAATAAATAAGTATTGTTGTTTAAAGTCTAATAAAATATTATCGTTATCAATCTACCAACTATCTACGGTGTAAGTAAGGTTGACATTTATTTTAAAGTTATCTGTAACATAATATTTATGTTGAAAAATCCTTTTTAATTTTTAGAGAAACTTAAAAACGTGTTTTAAAAATTCATATTTTATATTTATCTACTAGGTACTATTCGTACGTAATTCACGTTGTAAAAATGTTAACTCAGAAAAAAGGCAGTTAGATTTTGCTACATATACATGAAATTTCTATTCAATGAATTCTTCGTTGTTTCTCTTGTTCCTATATACATATTATGTAGTCGTGAAGTTTATTGAAATTCAATAATTATTGCGCTGTTGTCCCGGAACATAATATTCTGAAAAAATTACTTCGTATCTCTCCTTCGTTGCCAGTGTTTCAGTCTGCCAAAGGTGGCGGTGTACGGCGGCACTGAGTTTGGGAACCACTGTTGCAGGATCTTTATAATATATTATTATTATTAAATGTTTTTATTGTCTTCGAGTTTGACAATCATTGATCTATGCGTGCGCCAAAGTGTATCTATGGAATTGTGCATTGTCATTACAAAAATATGATACCTGCGTATAAACTAAAATCGAAATTTATTTCATTGTTTTTTGTGTACATACCCCGCCGAGTATGAAGTTGTTTGTTAAATCAAATGAGTAATCAGTTACCGACTCAAAATAATATATTATTGTATTACAAGTCTGTTAATGGGTGCATTTAAAAATGATTGCAATCGTATATTGTAGCTCGTAGAGGATTCGTGTTTAATTATTGCGCGCGTGAACAGGTATGTATATATAGTATTGTTCTACAAACCAATTACACTAATGATATCGTTTTTATTCCTTTCTTTTATTTTATTTATTATTTTTTTTTTCCCCATTAAGTTTGTATCCATCCAAATTGTATTAATTCTTTATGTGAAACTCTGAACTCAATTATTAATTTTATTTGATAGAGATAACGTTCACACATTAGAGCACTACGAGCACTTTGGCTGAGAAACTGAGATTAAAATGTATAATATTGTATTTTATATTTTATATAATATACACAACCTATGAGTATATTTAATCAATGGCTTTTAAGCTAAACGTGCCTTATTTTAGCTCATTTTTGGTAACTGGTTAAATCAAATAATTTTTACTTCTTATAATTATTTATTAATAATAATAATTATATTGAATAATATGTACATAATATTATTATAAAAAGATTAATATAAACTGACGATGCGATACAAAAAAGATCATTAATTATTCTTTAAAATTGTTCATTAACAAATAATTGCGATTTGGTGCGTTTAGAAGTTTTGAACACCGTTTCATAATCGCGTATTGTATTTGCATATTTTTGTTTATTAGTTCATTTTTGACCGTTAAAAATTAGTGTGTTCATAAGTTTTCTAGATTCTGAGCGAAGCAAAGAACCCGGTGTTTTTACAATGAAATTAATAACACATTTTTATTTTATTTTATGTTTTACTTGTATACGTTTTTTTATAAAGAAATACTTGTACAAAAGTTTCGACCAGTAATTTTTTGAAACAGGATTTCTCTTTAGATGCTACTTAAAAGAGGTTCTATTTTGAAATTCTCAATTGTCCTGTCAAAATTTGGAAAGAACTACCCAAAATTTGACAAAAAAAAAAAAAAAAAACTCGGAAACTATACTTTTTAATCCAAATTTTATGAAAATTTACATATAAATAGACGGACAACATAAGAAATATTTTGGCGCATTAAAATTTTGAAAATGTGTAAAAAAAATTTTTCCAACACTTTTTTCTCGTTAAATGTGTTTTTTCTTTACTTAACTGAATAAAAAAAAAAATTAAAGTAAAATAAAGTAAAGCAAAGTAAAGTAAAGATAGTCAAGTATAGACAAGAAAGTCGGACATTATTATAGTCATTTATTTATTATGATTGTTTAAACTATTTGAATATGTGAATTTATTATCACAATATAAATATTCAAGATTTAACATTTTACGCGATAAAATTCATATTTTCAAAAATCATAAAAAACAAATGACCAAATCTCGATGGGATATTTTACCACCGAAATTCTTCTAAAATCGGGTTGAAAAAATAGCTATTTTGAATTTTTTCTAAAACAAAAAGAATAAAAAGTTCAAACTCAAAAGTTCAAACAAAAGGGATTGCATTTTTCAAATCGTATACTTAGGACACTGTGCGTGTTATTATATTATTCGCGATAATATTGTTCATTTTATTATAGCGTGAAAGTCATTAGTGATGGTGTTTTAAACATTATACGAGTTACACACTTACACAACGTGTTATATACTGCACTGCTTGTTACGTCGTCGCGTATTTCGCTATGATAATATTTACGTATATATTCGGCCAGTGCTGCGTGTTACGCCACGATTTAGCGAGAGAACAGGAGCATTAACAAAACGTACATAATATTATACAGGTATACTCGTATATTATACCCGTGTTCATATCACACGTATATTATCTTTATGCACTGCGCCCTCGTTGTAGATTCTACAACGTAGTAGGGAGAAGGAAGGGAAATTACCATCGATTTTCTCCACGCGGAAACATTTGAATATCACGTTCAACGCGGTGTGTGTGTGTGTGTGTGTGTGTGTGTGTGTGTGTGTGTGTGCAATTATGAAATACGAACGTCGTCAGGTAACATCCGCTGCAGCTCTATAATAACTGGCTAGAAGACTTGTTGGTGGTACGCGAAGAAATTTTTCGATTTTCGATTTTTCTTTACCCGTGTGAATACCAAACAATAAATAATATTAATTAATTAATTAATTAATTAATAATAAAAAGTCTGTATGTACTTCGGCGCCATGGGTGAAACTCATTTTCGTTTAATGCGAAATCCTCACACTGATCTGTCCGATCTGTACAGGGGCACATAATATAACTGTAAAAACTTCGATTTTGAGTCTTAAAAGAAGCCAAAAGTACTGTACGCTGGGGTAATATCGAAATCCATTTTGTTAAGGAACACGGTATTAAAAGTCTGACATAATTCGCATGTTATTCTTTACATCTCTGGTGAAATTTGTTATAGGCGTGTTAAATTTAAAAGAAACTAAATATAATTTCTACATTAAAACAAGATTTAGTTTGGACCTTTAGTTTGTACAAGAAAATGTTACTTGAAAATTATACAGTTTAGGTACTGTAATCACAAAAAATATATTTTATTTATCACTCCGCCAGTGAGTTATACCCATTAGCGCAACTTGGAAAATATTTTTTTAGGGGGGGGGCTAATTTGTTTATCTGATTAATTTAGCCCCCCGAAAAAGCATTAATCTTATGTAATTCTCAAAAAAATTTTTGGGGGGGGCTATGAGTAGTTTTAAGGGGGCTAAGCCCCCTCAAGCCCCCCTCCAATTGCGCCTATGGTTATACCTCACTATCAACTGAGAATAAGAAAAAAAAGAAAAATAAAAACATTTATTTTCACATATATTAAACCTTTTCTTTCACTAAAATATTTCTCATTTTATTGTCGATCTATACTTAATTTTTCATAAAGTTTGCATTAAAAAAAATAAAGTTTTAAACACGTTTTGTGAAATTACGGCTAGTTTTTACTAAATAATTGTAGAAAATCTACTGAAAAATAACCCGTTAAAAGAACCATCTAGCCAGAACAGAATGCTGATTTAAATTCTGCTTGAAACTTTTGGAAAAGTATTTTTATATGAAATTACTTAATAACAAAAAAATAAAAATAAATTAACAAGATTATAAAGACACTTGCTTTTTCGCTCCATTCAGAATGTAAAATGCGTGTTAAAAAAAAAATTTTGATTCTCCCAATTAACTAATTAAGTTTTAGAATGATTTAAGTGGTATTACGCGCATTGACCGTAAGAACGTCTAGTGGTAAAAATGTTGGGAAACCCTGGCCTAGACTATAGGACGATAGATAAATAATTATTTCCAGTTACAAAAAAAATGCAGTTGCGCCTGATGTGGTAATGGAACGAAAAAGACATGTTCAGCATTTTTAGAGAGAAGCGTTCGGTTAGGGGGAAAAAATCCACTTTTATCGACTTGTATAATACAGTAGTAAGGTATACATAATAATAATAATAATAATAATAATAATAATAATAATAAACAAATCCTCCATAATATTATTTTCTTCGTCCGGTTTATGTTTTTTTTTTTTTTTTCTTAAAACCATTTTTTGTTTATTTAACCGAACCTTGCAGCAGGTAAACTAAACAGTAAATAAAATAATATGTACTCTTGACGCGGATTATACGACAACGCATAGAGAATTATTATAATAAAATATTATGAAAAATAACATTGAATGTAAATACATGGCGAGTACGGAAAAACACATTTGCGTTTAACATTTTTATTTATTTATACGTTATATCATCGAACACACACCACACACACACAATCTGTATTTAACGAGTCATTGTTTTTTTTATTTTTATTATTTTTTTACGCTCGCACGACCGTGTACATATTTGGTAAAAACGATTTTGATGAATATTATTATTATTATTCTTTTTATCCGCCTTTAGTAAGTACAGGGTTCGGACAAGTTGCTCAAAATGTAATCGGAAACTATGTACTCACAGTTTACACTAAATTATATATTGTGTATATCAGTGGCGTCGTTTGGAAAAAAGTACTGGGGTGGCAAACTTTTCTAAAAAAAAAAAAAATTCAAGAAACAAATGGAATCATTATCATATTTTTAATAGAGTAGAGATTTTAGAGATTAAAAATATATTTTAATTTTAGTAACGAATGAATAATTAATATTAAAAACGTAAAATTATTTAATTGCTTAAAGTTTGTCTATTTCTACATATTTTACATATAAATCACAATCATTTTTAGGGTGGCAAAATCATACTTTTGCTACCTCGGCAAAAACTTTGGGTGGCAGTCGCTACCCTTCGCTACCCCCTATTGACGCCTATGGTGTATATTATAATAACTATACGCGAGTTGAGAAAACGCATTGGACAACTATTGTATTTCTTTACAAAAACATGACGTATACATAATATAATAATAAATAAATAAAAATAAAAAATAAACACCACATTACAAAAAAACACTGCACTCTTCTCAGAAATATAAAATAATTAAATACAATAATAATATTGTCGAATCATTAGCTTCATCACTCCACTGAGGATTCAAAAATTTGTTGCAAATGACCTAGAAAGTTTCAATTCGCGCCTAGATCGAATTTAATCGTAACGTATTCTATCACACACTGCACGTACTCGCACGCGTTTCGCCAAAGACTTTGTAACTTATTGTTTTGTATTTATAACAAACTAACAAACTTGTTGTTTAGACCGTTTCGTGTAATATACTCGAATGTCCACTGTGCAATGGAAATAATATTTTAGCCACGTGCGATCATACAAATATTTACACTTTGTACACGGTTTAACGTGTATTTGTTAACGCGTATTTTAGCCCGCGAAATTCCATTACAACATTATTGTTTTGTTTGAGATTTTCGTACATTATTTATTTTATCTATGATCGTAAAATATACCACCGTAAAAACAAAAACAATAACAACAACAACAAAAAGAACAGCAACAACAATAATAGTATAATATATTGTAACGTCAACACGGTGCGAGTTTGTTATAATAATTATTTATCTCTGTTATATTATTGCTATACAGGTAGTACGCCCGCGTGACACACAACTATAGAGATGTTAAATTTCAAAAATTTAATTTTTGATAAATTTCTTAGAGGAAATTTCCAGAAATTTAGAGGAAATTTCTGAAAAATGTATAAAATAATACTCAATACAACATAGTTATTCATATAAATATTATTTATATATATGTATTTTTTTTTAACCAATCATATGATTGATAAAAAAGCTTATTACTTTACAATTTACATATATGTATTATTATATTTATACAAAATAACTATATACTTTTGTACTCTTACTTTCATATGTCTTATTAAAACAACATTTACGTGAACAAAAATTATTATTCAAATGGTTTTACTATTTTTACAAAAATAATGGTCGTTTTTGTTAAATTTTGGGTAGTTTTTTCCAAAAAAAAAAAAAAAAAAACTGAAGAATTGAGAAATTCAAAAAATGACCTCTCTAAAGTGGGCACATTCGGATTGACTCCCAATTACGGGTAAATCTGATATCGACCTTCGAATTGGCTCCCGAAAATAAACCATTAGAATTGGCTCCTGAAATCGTAAAATAATATTTTTTAACAAGGGGTTCTCATTAGTTCTCACTTATTAATTTTCAAATATGTATTTTTTTTTTAAAACGCGATTTTTGTACAAATCATAATTGTTCAATACCATTTTTTTTCAAACTTATTAATTTTTATTTATGTATGTTTTTTGTAACGAAGCAAGGAACTAAATAATTTTCTGTTTTTTGAATTTTTGAATTATTGTTTTTGATGTGTTTTAATTTTTGGTGTTTAATAACTTTGTGTTAACACTTGTATTATGTTCGATGTATTACGCTTAATACGATTATATTATGAAGTATCCGAGAGTGAAATCATTAAGCAAATCTCAAGTGTTACAATAATTATTGAGAATAATACTAAACTTATTCGTTTACCCTGAGTGTGACTATAACGTTAATTCCCAAGAAATAATGTCTAACTGTAATATTAATTAATTTTGGTAAGCAATTTATTTTTGGTAAAAAAAAGGGTAAGGAGCCAATTCAAAAAAAAAAACTTTTTGTACCTTTTTTGTCGACTACCTGTATTTGGGAGCCAATTCGAATGCTCCGTCTAAAGTACGACCATCTAGTGGTAAATCCGTTTTCGAAAAGTCGCTGATCGAAACTTTTGGACAAATATTTCCATGCGAAAAGTTGTAGACAGAAAAAAAATGAAAAATATACATCATTATAAAAACACTAGCTTCTTCACTTCGTTCAGAATCTAAAACGACAGCTACGTCCGTCAAATCGCGTGGCGGCTTTTTATTTTGTCGGATCGTTCGCGTGAACATAGTTTTGCCCGGTTACTCAGTTTTCTAAAATAAGTATCCAGGTGATATTAGTAGAGGAGTTTATTTTGAGAATCGCCCCGTGTGTGTGTGGTAGCTAGGGGCCTCATAAACATTGCATAATAATATTATAATATTGCATAATGTATATACAATACAGACGGTGGCGTGAAACACAAAAAACGAAATAAAGAAAACAGAAAAATAACGGTATGTTTTCTCAGTGTATATATTTATTAATCAGTCGGTCGCACACACATTAATAATAATAATAATAATAATAATAATAATAAGCACAATAATAATTATACATTATTGTATCTCGTAGGACCACGCGCGCGTTAATTCTGGATCAGTGATCGCGTAAGAATTAACAATAAATTATTATTATTATTATTATTGTTATTAATAATTCACGCGCGGGGTCGGGGCGTGCCGCGAGCGCCGTCTTCTCCCCGGGACCGAATTCTGTTATTTTTTCCACCTCGTTATAGTGTTATATATATATATATATATATTTTTTTTTTTATTCCTCCCCCCCCACTACCTTTTCATCCCTCTCTTGGTGGTTTTTCGAACAGCGCCCCGACGTCGGTGTTCCCAATTATCGTGTCGCGGCGATCGTTATGTTACCACATTGTGTGTGACAATCGCAAAAATCATAATAATAATTATTATTGTTAGGGCTAGAGTGTTAGCATGTTTTTCAAAAATCATTCAAAACATGTACCTAAGTATGATATTATAGAAAAATGCGTTTCTTAAACACTAGGAGTTGTATACGGTTCAGTTTTTTAATTTGCATATTTTGCATATTTAACTCTTTTTTTTTTTTTCTCGATACAAGTGCATATTTCGGTGTTATATTTGAATTTTAAGTGCATTTTTTTCAATATTTAATTTGAGTTTTTTCTTGGTATAGGAAATTTTTCCCTAAATAACCGAAGAGATTGAATATTATTTGATATAATTTTTTTATTTGTTTAAATATGTACGTTTAAAAAGAATAAAGATTATAAAAAAAAAAAAAAATTTCATAAATCATTGAAAAAGAATAATATTAATAATACATATTAAAATATATTATACTTACAACACGATTTTTTAAATATTTCAAGTTTTTACGGTAAAATTAATGTTTTGTAAGAGATAATTTTAGCATTTTTGATAATTTCAAAATCTATAAGAAATATATTAATAAAATATTTTCTCGAATTTAATGTTTATTAATTTTTGTTTAAATTTTTCTTCTTTGTTCTATTTTTGAAGTTCTTTTTAATATTTTACAAATTGTTTTCTTCATAATATATTATTATCAGTAATATCAACTCGGCTCATCCGCTACAAGAATATGAGCTTGCGACTTGTTTAGTTTTTGTATTTTGTTGTTGCAAAAAATGTTTAAATGTATTTCAAATTTATTAATAATAATAACTACTAACTATAACTATTTTTGCATATTTGAGAGCTATTTTTAGAGCTATAAGTCTCTAGCCCTTGCAGTGTGTTGTTAAAAAGTTCAAACCAAAATTATAATTGTCGAAATAACTTCTGTGTTCGACTAACAGTGTTAATCAATCTTTTTTTCGGTTCTTTTTTATAATAATCATTAAATATTTAACCTTGAAAACTAAAACAGAAATTCAATTTACGATTTAATATTTTTATTTAAACCAAGAACAGTAGTCGATCAATATTATTATCTACACGAGTATAAAGCGAATATAATTAATAACAGAATATAAAACACCTCTTCAATTTTAAGAAGTTCTTTGAAAAAAGAAAAAAAAAAAATCTGTGCAATAATAACATCGTTTTTTTCCCCCATAAATATTTATCGAAATTATTATATTAATTCTATTGTTATTGATGAACAAACAATCAGTAATATGATTATAAAAACTCAATTAGGTATATTATTTTATGTTTAAAAATACAATACCTAGTAATTGAATTATTTTATTTTAAGACTTGTATTTACATAATAATAGGTAATAAGAAAAATAAAAAAAAAAAAGCTCAATCAATTAAAAGAGTAGGTACGTAAATAATTAATATTGAGAATTCGTAAAAAAAAAAAAAAAAAACGATAACAGTGTTAAAAATAAGCTCAACTATAAATAATTTTGTAATTAATAATAATTGTGTTAATAATACAAAAATAAGATAATCGTGTGTTATTATTTAATTCACTGCAGACTAAAATTTTGTAATATATAACACTATACATAGTAGGGGTTTTCCATAATATTGCAAGATTTTAGGGGTTGTCAGGAAAATAAGCATATATTATTAAATATAATTTTTGATATTATTAATCGTAGTAAAAATATATGGACAGGATGTTGTTATGGAAAAAAAAAACGTCTTGACAGACTTATCTCTTGGATTTATCGTTGAACAGAATGAATTTGGAAGAAAATTATCAAAGGATTATTGTACTTGTATGACTTTACATCAGGGTGACGTTAATACGTCCTGTTTTATGCAGGTTTGTTTTTTTTTTAGTTCGTTTTTTCGATCCTGTTGTCCCGAGACAAAACTTTCTGCAGGGAAATCTTTAGTACAGCAGTTTTTTTTCAAAACCACAAATTTAAATTATATACTCATAATGTAAATAATACGTTAAAATCCTATTGTTATAGTTTTATAAATGAGCACTATTTTTACATGATATTTACTAAACTACTGACCTTCAATTTTTTTGAATATTTTGCACAGTTGAAGCATTGACTTATTTTTTTTTTTCCACATTTTTTTGATAAAACCCATCGTTTTCAAAGTAATTATAATATATTAAGAACTTTGATTAAATTTATTTTAAATAAATGTATGGAATTAGAAAAAAATTGGATTTTTTGATGTTTACGAGAAGGTTATTATTTGTAGGTTTGAAATATAAACAAATAGAATATTATGTCGTTGAAATAAAATAATGCATAATGTCTTTATCATATTATAAGTGACGTTGATCTTTTAACAAAATGTCACGGGAATTGATTTGTCTAATTCAACAACCCACACACGTCACACAATACGCATATTATTGTATTATGAGCCCACTACACGCATCGAAATTGCTTGGCTCTCGAGTTCACCCCTTTTAACACTTCTCGACGAGGAGTTTCACCCCCTTTTTTTTTTTTTTTAAACATATTTACTTTACACTCTAAATAGATTTGATACCTTTGATATACATATATATATATAACGTACACACATACTTACAGTGTAGATTTAAATACAAAAAAAAACTTTTTTCCAACACCGTCGTGACTGGGCGTTTGTTGATTTTCTACTAAAAATGAATTATCACTTAGAACGAGACACGTTCAAATGTCGAGATAACTCTTGTGGCTTTTATTTATATCGGTGTATATTAAGCAATAATAGTAAATAGACACTTTATTATTATGTTATTTGCACGCAATAACGAGCCGCGCATCAATCACTCTGGACTTTGACCGTTTTCAAAAAATATTTAAATATCATAATAATATTATAGTTACGTCGTGTATTATAATATTTAGAAAACAGTGAATCCAGTGACAGCGTGTCGTCGAGGGTGCCCATTGAGTGAATTTCGGGGGGGGGAGGGGGTGCGAATTTTCATAAATTTTAATGTTTTTATATTTACTACCAGTTTCAGCAATAATCCATCATCAGTTAATGTCCCCCCTCCCCTCAAGTTTTGTAAGTACAGATCAAACGTTTTATTAATTGCATTTGTACGATGTAGGTTATCTTTTAGATTCTGAACGAAATGAAGAAGCTAGTGTTACAGCAACGTTTTGAAAGCGGATTTGCGCCTCTAGTTGGTACACTTTAAAGAGGTCATTTTTTGAATTTCTCAATTCCTCGTTATTTTTTTTTTTTTTTTAAACTACCCAAAATTTGACAAAAAAGACCAGAAAACCATCATCTTTTTGAACTTTATGAATATTTAAACATAGATAAACAATAATAATAATAATAATAATAATAACATGAGAAGCATTTTGGCGCAAGAAAATATTGAAAATGTGAAAATAAAATGTTGGACATTTTTCTAACACTTTTTTTTTTTTTTTTATTAATTATTTTTTCCTTTTCTTTATTATTTATAAGATAACAAAAAAAGTAAAGTAAAGTAAAATATAGACAAGAAAGCCGGACATACTTTGCACCACGGATAATATTTGCTATTATGGTCACATACTTTTGGTGAGTGTGTCGAAAATGATTGTTCATTGTATTATTGATTTCCTTCGTTTAGAATGTATGTATTATTAATAGGTACCTATTAAATAAAACTGTAAAATTTGAATAGGAGAAAATAACAAATTGTGAAACATTGTGTGTGTGAAAATTGTTGTAACACGTTTTTTTTTGTAACTTTCAATATTTGGAATCAAGCACAATGTGTAGAAATTAAACACAGGTACGAACAACGACGATATAAGTTTTCAGCGCAAATATTAACGATGGAAAGTATATCAATAATTTTTGTAGAGAACTATGTGATAAATCACGCGGTTTAAATAGATTTTTATAAACAATAATAACTAATAACGGTAAACGTTAAACAATCATGATAATTGTTCATTCCAATTATTATTGACAACTATTCGATTACACGGAGTGTTATAAATTCAATAATATTGTACTATTGGAAATTATTATAATTGATTTGGGAACGGCACCGAAATTCGACATCGTTTTACTGATGAAATTAACCCTTTTGTGAACTAATTCGCGGTGAATTCATTCTGTTAATTATTGTTCTAATTCTGGATTATAGATGCTAAGTACTAACGCCGTTCGTTCACGCTATATATATATGCTATATTTTGTACGATAACTAATTAAACTCGGTAAATGTATAATAAGGTAACACTATATGAATTCACAAGACACGGGGTCAGAGGCTTTGCTAAAAATTTTAGACTGGGGACTTGATATTAATAACCAAAAGAGAAAAAAGGTTATGTAGTTACACAAGTTACACAAGTTCTTTATAATTAAAATAATATTGTCGTATGTTTTTCAAACCTTTTCATTTTAAATTCCGAGTGAAGTGAAGAAGCTAGTGTTTTTAAAATGATATTTATTTTCTTTTTTTTTTTTATGTCTACATTACTTGAAAAGTAATGAAGAAAGAAAATAGAATGAAAAATAAAATAAATTAAATTAAATTAAAGTAAAGTAGTAGGTTAACCAAAGTAAAATAAAGATCAGTGAAATGCATTAGTATAGACAAGAAGGCCGAGCATACTTCGCACCATTGGTATTCTTCGCTCTTCGGGTTAGATATCCTTGGCGGGTGCGTTGAAAATTACGACTCTATTATTGTTCTCTGCATTATTAACATACTTCGCTCGGAGTCGTATCAATGAAGAAATTATTTACCGCAACTTCCAATTACAATACATCCACCAAGAAGAGTATCTGAATTGAGGAGCGAAAAATACCCGTGGTGCGAACTAACATCGGTGCAAATTTGATGAAACACTCTGCGGGCCAAGATAGGTGACCCCTGATATGGGTGCGACCCGATCGCGAACGTTTTACCTTTTTTGCGACAGATTTTCGCAAACGAATTCGCATCCCGCGTCCCAATCCCCGTTTCCTTATGCTTTATTTTGAAATAATAATTTTAAAATACATTATTTATTTATTTACACCAGTAATCTATTATTATAATAAATATATATATATATATATATAAATTACGAGTTTTACGAAGCGTCCTGTTAAGGCGGGAAAGAGAATGTTTAACTTTCATGAAATTTAAAAACAAACCTTTTAAGCGATGGCATGCGATTCGGACAGACTCTCATGAGTAGGGCTGAGATTTCGACGCACTTTGCATTGTTTTTCGAAGCTTTCAGTGCGACGCTCGTTTCGTTATAAATACGTTTCAGGTGTATTTCAATTAGTATGAGAAATTTTATTTTCCGTTTTTTCGATAATATTTGATTTTTATCATTTTTTAGGGCATTTTATTGGTTTTTGGGTCATTTTTGGTCTAAAATTCAAATTCAAAATTTTATCACTAACTTATAATATGGGATTTATTTCATACGCTAACAATAGAAGAAATAATAATATCTTATTCACAATTCTTATACATTATATATTTATATAAATTCTTATCTTGCCTCCCAGTATAGCGATATTATGCTAAAAGCTTAGAACATTAAAATCGATAAAGAAGCCCGACGATATACTTCATACCAATCAGATAATTTTTTGAATTTTAAGCTATTATAAAATACATTTTAAAGACATTTTTTCGGTGAATTTTTTGCATTTTTTTTAAGAGAATTTTTAGTGATTTTCAAGGGCATTGAAATCCCAGATAACTATACTCATGAGAGTTCAGAGATGGCATGCGATTCGGACATTTCATATTGTTCGCAAACATAATTCGGACCAGCCGCCGGCCTGCAAACATAATAAATAAAATAGTCGCATGGCCGAATTATTGACGCCCGAGATCGCGACTACAACGGCCCCGTTACATAGTTATATACTTTATATACGATTTCGTTAAGAGAATAAAATATTTAAATATTATTATGTAATATTATAACCGTTTTGATCGGACTGCGCGAATCGACACTCATCTTGTGTGTTTACATCGGGTTAGGTTGGGTTACAATAACGTCCCAGGCTGGAAGGGACGACGGCGAATCAATATAAAATATTATGACAATGGGGAACTATTTTATAATACTTAATATATATATATACGTATATGAAAACGAAAGTAAAAAAAAAAAAACCCCGAATAATAATAAATCGCGGTGGCCCCGTGGACCGATGGATGGCGGCGGCGGTTTAAAAGAGTCCACTCGAAAATAAAAAAAAAAATAAATAAATAAAATAAAAAGCTCGCGTCCCGTTCGAGAATATAATATAACAATATAAAAACGCGGTGTGGATGTATTATTAATAATAATAATCTTATAATATCGTTTATAGCGCATTGTCACTGCCGTTCGTGTGACTATATTATAACCATTGTTGCTGTGATATTATACTGCCAATAATATTACGTATTATTATGGACGCGCGTTGTTGTGATAATTTATAATAATATAAAAACGAGCTTGTGTTTTCGTAAGGGCCCGCCGGTGGGCACGACGGACGCGCGGGGTTAAGAAAACACGAGACAATATTGCACAGCACGTCATGTTGTATTATATTACACACACACACACACACACACACACACACACACACACACACAGAATGACACTCGACGAGCGAATTACGGTGGAGAGGGGGAGGGGGGATCGAAAGCGGTGAGTTGTGTGTCTCCGCCTCGATCGTTGTAGTTGTAGATCACTGTGAAGCCGTTCGCTTGCGTTGCGACGAAGAGACGTTGAAAACGGATTCGAATATTCGTCGCTTCAGTCTACTTCAGTGGTCCCCAGTCGGTGGGGATCTCCCTCTAGAGGGGAGGGGAATTAAGATACTGCACAGAGGGGAATTCCGAGATGATGAAATAATAGGAATGTTTTTCTAGATAATTTTGTTTAAAAAATTAATTTTAAATCTGCTCCAGTTATTTAATTAATATTTATTACGCTTTATGTTTTTTTTATTAATTTTGCTTTTATAATTTGTTATTATGTTTAATATTATGCATTAGTAGGTTAACTAATATCTAATTTTTATAAAATAATGAAAATAAAAATTCATTAGTTGTATAAATATAATATGTGTATACTTACAGTTATTTTGTATATTTTATTTGTATGGCCAACAAAAAAAAAAAAAATATATATATATATATATATATCAAAATTAAGGGGGATATGAATTTTGAAAATATATAAGGGGGGAATGAGACTTTTGAAAAATTACAAGGGGGAAATAGAATAAAAAAAGGTTGGGAACCAATGGTCTAAATGACTAAATTAGATCAATAGTTTAAATGCTGACTCGCCCATTTTTTTTGGATTTTGCCATTATAAATTCCATAAAGTATAACACAAAAAAGTGTGTAACTTCGCTCGACGGAGTGGTATTCGCGCGTCAGGTGAGATATCTTCTTGACGGATGTATTGAATTTTAAAGAAACGATAAATCATTTCTTCAATAAAACGATTCTGAACGAAGGAGCTTAATATTAATATAAATACAGAATAGTAGGTTAGATATTATGTTTAACAAATAACTACTGTCATTTAATAGTGTTGGGTGAGTAGTGTATTTTATAACAAAATTTTTCGAATCCAGTAATAATGTTGTGCCGTTGAGTAGGTACACGAACATTGTGTGTTTGTGTATTCGCGTGGCCGAATTCGGCGTAACATATACATGGCGACAGTCCGTGTAATATGTGACAAGGCCTTGAGAAATGTATTCGGGCGGCAGTCCAAAAGCCACACCGTAATAATATTACCGGCTTGTATGGTATTAAATTTAGCATCGAAAAATATAAAAGATAAGACAAGCGGATAACAATACCCCTCTTACCTTTTATATTTTCTGGTCTTTATCTAGAAATATCATAATAAAATTTGTCCGTATTATCTTCGTTTTTTTTTTTCAGTCTAACCCTTGTACAATGTTTAATTGTTTGTCCGTAAGAAATTTTATTGCACCAAAGTATTTGCGATGACATATTCTATCTAGGGACCAAGTTTCAAAACAATCGGTTGAATCAATTTTCTTTTACGTACATTAAACGGTTACAGAGAAAAAAGTTGACTAACGATTTCCGAGATTTTTTCAGGTCAGTTAGACATATACGTATGTCAGTGAGATTATATTAAATTTTCAAGTCTAAATATCAAAAATTTTATTACACAATAACTAACAAAAAAATGAGAAATTTTCAAAATTCTATACTTAACTCAAAATTGATTGAATCTTTTTGAAATTTGTATGACATGTTCTCGTAGTTTTTTTCAGTGGTCGGTGAAAATTTCAAGTCCCTATCTGCATTATTTTAGAAATTATGTCAAAAAGTAATTTTCAATTTTACGGAAATTTCGGTAATTGCGTATTTTGCCGTTTTCTTTCTCAATTTTTCGACAGTTTTCCCCCGTTTTTGGGAAAACTATTGATCAATTGGAAAAATGACCTCTGAAAAAAGTACCATTTGGGTACGATTTCGGTTCTATAGAGATACCGATCGAAACTTTTGGACAAGTATTTTCCATACGAAAAAGTTGTACACAGAGGAAAAAAAAATAAACATCATTGTAAAAACACAATTAATAGGAAAAAGTGAGAAAATCTAAAAATATCTTAAGTAGGTCAATGTACTGGAGTAGTATTGCGACGAAGTCAAATTTCAAAATATCTATTCGCAAAACGTCGTCATCGCTTACAAAATATGTGGTTCGAAATTCGTCGGATTCAAAATACACAGTTTAATTATACATATTATATAATAATAAAATTACTACTTAAGCTGTGTGTGTGTGTGTGTGTGTGTGTGTGTGTGTGTGTGTGTGTGTGTGCGCGCGTGCTAGACGATGGAAAATCATCGCTTCCAAATCCCCTCAAAAACCAAACCACCGAGGTGCACACACGAGTATTTTATATATAATTAGTGTCGCACATGCAGTTTTTTTTGTCCCCTCCTCAAGTGGACCGCGACTCCGGGGTCTCGTCTCTCGTAGACGCACTTCACCAGAGAGAGAGAGAGAGAGAGAGAGAGAGAGTGAGAGAGCACACTACTACATTATTCACCCATTATAAAATATAATATATTATATACAATTTGTGTGTGTGTGTGTGTGTGTATTATATTTCATTTTGTTATCGTTTCGCGTACGGGACGCCGCCGCGCCGAGGGTGATTTTGTCCGATTTTTCCCTTTTATCTGCGCGCATACCTACACAAATAATGCGGATGTGTTGATTGTATAATATTATTATATACATACATAGTATATTAAACGAGCGCCGTCACGGCAATAAAAATAATAATAAAAAATTATAATAATAATAATAATAATAATAATAATAATATAATAATCCCCCGGAATTATGACGCATTACATATTGTGTGTGTGTGTGTGTTGTTATATTGTGTGAAAATAACACTATTTTTTTTTTCTTTTTGGGGGAGGGGGCAACAATAATAATTTTTATAGGCACCTACTTATTATATATATATATATGTATATGATATATTTTGATTCGTATTTTGTAACGGTTTTGACGTGCGGCGGTGGTGTATTTTGAATTTCCAGGTCGAATACGATAATTTTTTTTATAATAATAGGTATTATACACTGCAGCGCACACGAAATTCGCAAAAACAGGAAATTCGTATAGGCAGTGTTTATAATATAGCAGGGGTGGCTCGCCACAACGAGGCTCGCGAGCCGCATGCGGCTCTTAAAAATTATTTTCTTGCGGTTCTCGAACCGATTTTATACACTAAAATTATGTTGTTTTTATTGGCGTCGATTTCGTATGATTCAATAGCAGATTTAATGATTTAATTAAGAAACCTTCATTTTCATTCCTGGTTAATTTTCCTTTTGTTGTTGATAAATTGTCAGCGATGGCTGTCTCCTGCAGGATAAACGCGTTTTGAAGGACTAAAAGGACAGCAGTGGCGTTTCTACAATAGAATTTTAGAAAAATGCTCCAGAAGAAAAACACCCACTAACAGAAGATTGTGCTATGAGACTTATATCTTATATCTTTGGCACTACTCATGTGTGTGAATCAAGAAAATTGTCACTTGGGCACATATTTAGTTACGTACGTAGTTCGCAATTATTGTTATAAATCTACTCAATTAACCTTGAATCAGAAATAATTAGTCAAAATGTTCATGGATATCATGTCGTGTGTACGAGATTAAATTTTACATTTACGAAATATTAATTAGTCAGGTCGTCTTATCTCGTTTGCCTATTAAGAATGAATTAAAATAATATGTGGCCCAAGTGACAATTTTCCTTAATATTTAAATTTGAATAATTCAAGAACTACTCGTTCAAATTTTAATTTCAATACATCAAAATTCACAGAAAAATAACCCGAATATAATTCCGTAATTAAAATAGGGGCTAGCCATTTGAAAAAAGAAAGTTTGTATCTCCACAGGACACCCTTAAGGTGAGATGAAAAAAATGAGTTACGAAAAATATTGGTTTTATAGTAACTTGAACATTCCGGGAAAAAAATCCCAAATTTTGCATTTTTACGGCCAAAAATGGGGGTGAGCACGCTTAAAAAATCACCCTGTATAACCTAATCGTGTCCGTATAATATGTATAGAGTACAGAGTGGTAACACGTGTCTAAATACACGTTTATACATAGAGGTGTGCGCGAGGTGTAGAATAGGGTGACCGTATTTATAAATTTAAAAAACGGGACGAATAATTTTTGCGTCGCCGCACAAAGGTCGAAGTAAAAATTTGTGTATAATATATTATGACACATAATAATATGTATACTTGATACAATAATAATATGTTGATGGAAAAAGAAAGCGGTACACCTATATATTATTATCTATCGTGTCATGATCGTATAATATAATAATAATAATAATAATAATAATAATAATAATATATGCGTGTGTAAAAATCCAGTACACGCACTGCTCTCGAGATTGTCTGGTCACAAAGTCAAAAAGCACCTGAAATATAAATTTTTGATGTTTAGTTTACACTTATTACGCATATTCACACACAGGTGGTGTTGATTATATTATATAAACGCTGTGATGCGAATTTATCTATGTGTAGAACACACACACACACACACACACACAACTCTAATATAACGTTTATACACATTTGTGTCTAACGTATATTATACAGGGTGACTCAAAATTCATGTTACACCGGTAGTATAATAATAAAATTGTAAAACGTGTAAGTTTTTTTTATTGAAGAAAAACTAAAATGATTTTTACATACATACACTACACCAGTGTCAGACGTAGACGGTTGATGGTGGTTCAACCCCTATTGGCTACTACCCTTAAAAATATATTTTTATCAGTTATTTCAAAAGTAAAATAAAATCATATATAAAATTATTTATTATTAAAAAAGGTGGACATACATATCGCACCATGGGTATCCTACACTCCTCGTTGAGATTTTGTGGGCGTGTTAAATTTTAAAGAAATCAATTCTGAGTGGAGTTTCAGTTTAAATAAGACACTTTTACTTGAAAATTATAAAATGTTTATATTAATATTACAAAAAAAGTTATTTTGTATTCAGCCAGTTTTATATCCCACTATAAGTTCATAATGGGGGGGGGGGATTGAAGAGAAAAAACATTTCAAAAATTTTCTTTATTCGCATTTTAAAAATTGTCTTGCTCCAGAACATTTCTGATATTATCATTTTATTTATGTGTTCATAAAGATTGGATTGAAAAAAAAAAAATGGCTTTTAAGGCTTTTTTGTCAAATTTTCGGATAGTTTTTTCCAAATTTCGAGAAAACTACTGAAATAACTTTTCAAAAGTACCGTCTAGAGATTATTTGTGATCCAAAGAGTTTTTGGTCGAAAAATTTAGACGAGTATTTCCAATACGAAAAAGTGATTAGCTATAGAAAAAAAATTATTACAATAAATGAATAAAAAGCCGGACATACTTCGCACGTCGGGTGGGATTCTCTTGACGGGTGTATTGAATTTTAAAGAAACGATAAATCATTTCTTCAATAAAACGATTCTGAACGAGGGAAGTTTATAATAATATAAAAAATAAACGAGAAAAAAAAAATGTTAGAAAAATGTCCAAAATTTTTTTTTTCACATTTTCAAAATTTTCTTGCGCCAAAATCTTTCTCATAATATTTTCTATTTATGTTTAAATTTTCCATATAGTTCGGCTCGGAAAATGATGGTTTCCGAGTCAAATTTTGTCAAATTTTGGGTAGTTTTTTTCAGAAAAAAAAAAAAAAAATCGAAGAATTGAGAAATTCAAAAAATGACCTCTCTAAAGTACCATTTGGAGGTAAATCCGGTTTTCAAAAAAGTTGCTGATTGAAACTTTTGGGCAAGTATTTTCATACCTTAAAGTTGTACTCAGAAAAAATAAAAATCATTGTAAAAACACTAGCTTCTTCACTTCGTTCGGAATCTAAAACGAAATTTCCTCTACGTCATCTACCCATCATCCCCCACCCCCCGAATAACATGTCATAAATTTTGATCTTTGATCAACCTTTACGTACCGACAACAGAGAATACAGAGCGTATAAGCAGTACACGCGATATTATATTATTATATTATGTAATATTGTACACAAAACGGAATTGGTGCGAGGGAGCGAAGGGAGGGAGCGAAGTGTTGTAAATGAATATTATGTGTTGTGTGCACTCGTAGACGCGATAGATAGATTGCTTCAGAAGACGAGAGGAGGAGAGGGACTTGCACGATAATACGATAGGCAAAGGTAATATATTTTATAATATTGTATGTATATTACATTATGCGTGAAATACGCGCTTACAGGAGCGGTGGTTTCCGTCGTCGTTGCACACGGGCATAATAATAATAATAATAATAATAATAATATAGTAGTGGCGGCGGCGTGTTTAATATTTGTTTAAAAGCCGTACGCAAGCGGTAATTGGACCGTTTGAGGAGCGGGCAAATGGAACGCGCGCGCGAATAAGCCAATTATATTATCGTTTCGCTTTGTGCCCTTCACCCCCTCTCCTCCTCCCACCGACCGGACGCGGACGATGAAACTTGCCGCCACCCATGCCTGGGGTGGGGGGAGGAGGAGGAGGTGCCCAAATTCGATTTTGCCCCGTTCATCGCACGCGCAAAGTCGATCGGCCAAAGTGTTGAAAACAATAATCGTATTTGACGCGCGAGTGTCTACACACACACGCGCGCGCGCACACACACACCCCTCCCATGTGCTTGTAACATATCGCGTGTAGGGAAGGGGGTGGGCGAGACGCGCGAATATTCACCGTCGCGAAGTCTAGTACATTAATATTTAGATCTGTGTTTTTACAATGATGTTTTTTTTTTTATTTTTTTTTTTTTCCGTGTACAACTTTTCGTATGGAAATACTCGTCCAAAAGTTTTTTCGAGCAACTTTTTGAAACCGGATTCGCCTCTAGATGGTACTTTAAAGAGGTCAATTTTTGAATTTCTCAATTCTTCAATTTTTTTTTTTTTTTTGGAAAAAACTATACAAAATTTGATAAAAATGACTCGGAAACCATATCATTTTTTGATCCCAACTATATGGAAAATTTAAACGTAAATAGAAAATAATGTGAGAAAGATTTTGGCGCAAGAAAATTTTGGAAATTTTTCTAACGTTTTTTGTTTGCTCATTTGTTCTTTATATTATGTTATTAACTTCTTTCGTTCAGAATCGTCTTATTGAAGAGAAATGATTTATCGTTTATCCGTTAAAATTCAATACACATCTACAATTATTTCAATAATATCCTTAATTCTCATATAGAACTGTTGATTTCGAAAAATGTATAATATATTATGTATATTCATATTTTGATTTTTAAAATAGGAGAAAATAATATAATATGTTGTTTAAATAGTGATAAACAGGGCTCGAGACTTCTAGCATTTGCATATTTGTTTATAAAACTCTAAAAAATAGAAGAGTTAATTACAAATCGGTTTCATACTTAAATAAATGAAGCTTAAAAAGTTTTTAATGCAATTTTCGTATATTTTATGGTTTTTGCATTTTTTTCTGCTATTTTTATAAGTATCATGCTATTTTTTTGCATATAATTTGTTAATCTGTAAAAAATGAAATAATTTTGTGGTTTGTACTTAGTGAGCGGCAAGTGTTGCTTTAAATTCCTATTTTACAAAAGTTGCGTACACATTAAGACTGTTCAGTGTAGACACCAATTTGACCTAAAAACTATTTTGTTCCGTTCGCTTTTATGATATAAACGTGGCTTTACACTTGCCGAGTAATTTATATTTTATTGTTTACCTGTATATAAAAATATTTCAGTAGGTAGTATGGAATATAATATAATTTTTTATTGTATCTCGTATCTTAATTGTTTCTTTAACGAACACGTATAGTGTTTACGAATTTTTGTATTTAGTAAGTGTTAGTATATGGAAATGTTTTTAAGAAGTAGATTATATAAATAAATATTTTTTTAGAATTTGAAATAATCAAAACACATTGGTTTAAACTGTTTTAAGCATGTTTAATTTTTTTATTGAGCTTATTCAACCATTTTTTAAGGCATATTATAGCACATATCTCATGGTTTTTTAGTGCTTGAAGTCTCGAGCCTTGGTGATAAACATAAAAATATATTAAGTTACGCGTCATTAACGGTTAATTGCATAAGACGTACGTATAAATACAAGTATCTAGTTCCTATTATTTAGATAATTCATCTAGATTGATTTACTCCTAACAACACCGGACTACGTGTTCTACTACACCTGTAATGGAAAACTTCAATTGCGTCCATATAATAATATGTATTATTAACATTCATCACTACCTATATGATGTATATAATGTACGACCACACGCACACGTCTTATATATTTTATATCAATAATAAAATAACACATAATACAAATTATACAAAAACGATATGTTTGGTTTTCCGTGTACGTACGTTATGTTTGTGTACGAGTGTGTGTGTGTGTGTGTGTGTGTGCTCACTGCTCAGAGTGTTTGCTGACGTGGGCAGCAGAATGAGAATGTGAGTGTGTGGTAAAAGAGTATTGTATTCAAGTGATTGCTGTAGTTACAGGTGTGGCCGTTTGACTTGAACACGCGGAGGAAACACAACTCACGAAAAAAGGATAATAATACAGCATATCAGTTGTCTTGTTTTCTTTGATATAATAGCAAGCACTTAAAAGCATATAACAAATATAACATATATTGCATTACATAAAGTCGATGTATTTTTTTTTTTTATTTTCAGATGTTAATTGTGTAAATGATTAGGAAGTACGTTTTTAAATCTTATAATATGTTTTATGGGGCTAACTAGTAGTGTGATGTAAGCAGTGAATATTTCAAAAAACGAACATTGGGAATTTTTATGAAATTTTTCGGAAAAATTTCATAAATATTTTCGAGAATACTTGTGTAGCTGAATTCTGTATAAAATACTATCGTGGATGACATTGGTGTATTATTATTATAAGAAAGATAACAGTATACAATGGAGAAAACTTTTGTTCTAGGAGACAACTGATGGACATCATATTATTGTAGGGTTTGAGAAAAAAACTATATTGTTTTAATGTGTATTTATTTTTGTATTTCTCTACACCCGTCTGATCACCATAATTATTATGAGTAAATATTAAATACATGTTATCGCGTACTTATTTATTTCTTCGTGAAGTCGATTTGAACTTGGAAAATAAATATTTACACAATTCAACTGAACGTAATCAGTAGTAATCAGTGAAGTCGAGTATATTAACTGTGTGGTAAAAACTAGCTTTTTTTTTTTTTTTTTTTTTTACTAATGATCCCGGCTTGGATTGTAACACACACACATATATATATATATATATAGTGCCCACCCACCGTTTTTTTCCAGCGAACTCAAACCGTAATAATAATTATAATAATTTTCGACAAAGTCCATTCGTTAGTGTGGTCCGACGACACAAAAGAGTGCTTGTTAGAGACGGGAACAAAAATTATTATTGTGTTTCGCGTTATATTTGAATACAAAATTGTACGACGACGATTGTGTATATAATGTATACACGGGGTGGTTTTGGCTCTTTTTCTTTTTCATTTTGTTTTGTCTTTTTAGAACACTGTGGCCAGCAAAGCGTCAATAATCGATTATTTTTGTCTAAACGTCAAAAAAAAAATAAAAAAAAAAAAAAAAGGAGAGAAATCCGGGGGGGTAGCGAAAATAATAATAAAGAAACCTTTTGGTTCGTTGATCCGCAAAACATTTATATTCGCGTTACATTTTTGAATCCACTTCGTTAGTGGTAAAACGCGCGCGCGGCGTGTGTCAAAAACGTATACACACTCCAGCGAACACTCGAACGAGACCTCCTATTCTTTTCCTCGAGTTTTTTTGCAGGTAAGTTTGATTAAGTGTGCACAAAACACTATAGCGCGTTATAGTCAACACGCCGCCATTAAGCAACTTTTTTTTTTTTATATAAACGGTGTCATCGTATCTTATTATTAGGACTGTGAATTTGTGTAGATAAGTGCATATTTTATTTTTCGGCGATAGAGAAACATAGCTCTGTAAGTACTTACATAATTTGATTTTTTTTTCTCTGTAAACACTTTTTCGTATAGATATATTTGTCCAAAAGTTTCGATCAGTAATTTTTTGAAACCGAATTTGCCTCTAGATTGTACTTTAGAGAGGTCATTTTTTGAATTTCTCGATACTTCAATTTTTTTTTTTTTTATTGAAAAAAACTACCCAAAATTTGACGAAAACGACTCGGAAACCATAGTTTTTTGATCCGAACTATATGAACATTAAAAACATAGATAGGGAATAGCACAAGAAAGATTTTGGCGCAAGAAAATTTTGAAAATGTAAAAAAAAAATTTATATAATAAAATTTACTATAATCATTAAACAATTTGAACTTTACTCGGTTATTATTTTTATATCTCACCATTATCCGAGAACAGGAAAAAAATATGATGTCTTGATGACAGAAACACATACTGGAAAAAAACTTTCCAACATTTTTTTTCCACATCCTCAAATTGCACGCCATCATTGCTGCATAATGACATATATGTATTTATATAAAATGTAATATATATTCTACAATCTATAATCTATAAACCGTGTCAAAAAATAAGTCGACGGTTAAGTTTTCATTCGTGACAGAAGCTTTTCAATACTTTAATAACATAAATTGCATATTTCCGAAACGAACCGTTTAAATCAGTGGTTCTCAACGGGGGGCGATAACGTCCCCCCCAGTGGGCGGTGAAGAGGTTCTGAGGGGCGATGAATACGTTTTGGGCGATTGGGGAACGGTGAGCAATCCTTGGGCGATAGGGTGGTGTGTGTTGAGCATAATATATAATATTTTTACATTAAAGCTAAAATATTGAAGAAAAATAAAAAATGAAATACAGATACTCCGCTGAACGACGGTCCATATGGCTTATCTGTAATTGTGTTTTTTCTGAATGTTTTCAATAAACATTGAAACAGCAGATTAACATATTCAAGAATTGATTGAACGTTCAACTAATGAGATGTGAAAAGCCAACTCGGCTTTATGAATACCAATTATCTCCATGTATTTTCTATTAAGTTTTCAGTTATACACTTTTCAAATAATACACAATTTTTATTTATTTTTTTTTTAAGGGGACTTTAAGGAGACTTTAAAAAGGTCGAGAATCACTGGTTTAAACAAATCAAATTCAACTTTTTCCGCCATTGCCCATTTATTTTCGCGCGTACTCCTTGAAATCATCTCGAGTACCCCTTGGGGTACGCGTACCCCCGGTTGGGAACCGCTGCCTTATTGTATTACATATTTATTTGTATTCTTTAATATCGATCGGAATAAAACACGTCGTATACCTACCGAAATGACTGACCACCTTCTTCAATGTTACCAAACACAAAAAAGATACCTTCATACGGCCGCAGCACCGTATATATGTAGTAGTCTCGTACACATATAGTAATAATAACAAATGGTTAAAAAAATAAAATATGTTATTTTGATAGTAAATATTATTATCGAAACGATGGAGAGAGAGAGAGAGAGAGAGAGAGAGAGAAGAAAACGAACGTTTTTTTCACGACGACGTGTATAAACTATTTGTTTATAAAAAAACCTGTACGATGTATATATATATATATATATATATATACACACACACTCACACATGTACATGCATGTGTAAACTCATATGTATTATATAGTGTAGTATAATAATAATAATAATAATAATAATGGTATCGATATGATGATTTCCATCATCAGTATTATTCGTGTGTACGTACACGAAAATTCGGTTGTAGGCATTCCGATCATCCGAGTGTATCTCTATTTGTATTTTGTATTGTTATGATTCCGAACCACCTAGTCACGGCCGCTTTCGTCGAAGGACTTTTCGAAGGCGAAAATAAAAATAAAAAAAATAAAACACAAACCCCCCCCCCCTCCCAGCACACATTTGTGCCGCGCGTTGTGTGCTACGTCAATCTCAATCGCCTTGCTATGACTGACTGACTGACGAGTGTTAAACAAACATTGTTACACCGAGTCTCGACGTAAATATTTTTCAGACGCACACACTATCGCGCGCCATCGATACACACGTTCGGGGATGACTTGACGTTATTAAATAAAAAAAAAAAAAAACAAAAAAAAAAAAAAAAACGTAGTGACGGTGACGGTCCGGCTATGGCACCGGCAGCAGCCAGCGAATGCGCGGAATACGGCGAAATTCGTATTATTATTATAATGTACAATATTATATTATATTATTATTATTATTTTTATTTGAATGTTTGTGCGACACCTAACAATAAAAAAAAAAAACGCACGCGCTAGTAGTATTATAATTAAAGAGCGGATTTTTAGGTTCTTAAAAGCTTAAAATATGCTCTAAAAAAAAACTTATAATATTCTCTAAATATTCTTTAAACATGTAAATATGCAGATAATAAGTTTTTTTTTCTAAAATAGTTCAATAAAAACAATGAAAAACTCTTTTGTTCCATTCCTCAAGTAACAG
>JAIPRM010001102.1:8526-42303 GCA_025469315.1 Stegophylla sp. TES_Ste_2020 | reverse complement strand
AAAAACTACTCAAAATTTGACAAAAACGACTCGGAAACCATCATTTTTTGATTCGAATTTTATGAAAATTTAAACATAGATAGAAAATCCTATAAAAAAGATTTTGGCGCAAGAAAATTTTGAAAATATGAAAAAAAATTTTGGACAGTTTTTGAAAATTTTTTTTTTTTATTAACTTCCTTCGTTCAGAATCGTTTTACTGAAGAAATGATTTATCGTTTCTTTAAAATTTAATACGCCCGTCAAGAGAATACCACTCGTCGTGCAAAGTATGTGCGGCTTTTTTTTTTCTGTATACATATTTTTGTATGGAAGTAATTGTCCAAAAGTCTTGACCAGAAACTTTATAAAACCAGATTTGTATCTGGATAGTACTTTTGAGAGGTCGTTTTTCGTAATGCCAAGAGTTTTCTCAAAACCTAGGAAAAACTACCCAAAATTTGATAAAAACGCATCTACAACCTTTTTTCTTCAATCCACACTGTATGAAAATTGATATATAGATAAACAATGGTATGAAAATTGTTTTGGTGTAAGAAAATTTTGAAAATGTGACACTTTCTCATATTATTATTTTTTCTTTTATTAGTTAATAGTAGACTATAAAACTGGATAGGTAAAAAATTAATGTTTTATGTAATATTATTAAATTTTATAATTTTTAAGTAAAATTGTCTTAATAAACTAAAGCTTTGCTCAGAATTATCTTATTGAAGATATGATTTATCATATCTTTAAAATTCAATACATCCACCAAGAGATAGAAAGTATATCCAGCTTTCTATTATAATATGGGAAAATTTTTTTCATTTTAACTAATGTTTTTATATATTTTGATCTAAAAATCAAAGTAACATTAATTTTATTAAAATCTCTCAGGAATAAATAAATAGTATTGTACTGTATGACAATAATTTTCATATTAATTATCTATGGCATACATTCACAATTTTATTTCTTTTACATTAAGATTTTATGATTTAACATAAAACCACAAACACAAAAAAAAAAATATTTTTAACAGTTACAAAAAGGTCAATTGGTCAAAATCTAGAAAAAATTAATTTTTGTAAAACGATAATATTCTAAGTCTAAATAGTATTTACTGTTTTACTGGAATTTTCTAGAGCTAGGTACAATTGATATATTTCAATAAATCATTAAAAATAAAAAATTAATGGTAAAATTCCATTTAACTTTTATCAATTGGCAACATTTAGATGGGTCAATTGACCGGCAACCAATTCTATATTAGATATATCGTTAGATTTTAAATATTCTTGTTCAATTATTTGAATATGTTCCAACAATTTTTTTTCGGTATATTTTTTTAAAAAATATTCAATTGAATAGCCTACACCATGAGGCTGTGTACCAAAAAAATCTGTTATGCCGTCAATTTCATACTTGGTCCTGAAAATTTAAAGGTTTAAATGAATATCATATGAAAAATAATATCGGATTAAAAATATGTTTTTAATATGCCTATAGTTTAGTTACCACGTAGGATTTGGTGTCATAGATAATGTAATTATATTTGACAACGTGGCTATTTCCGACCAACTTAAATTTCTAGTTCTTGCCCAAAATTTTTGACCTTTTTCGTCATACCAACATTCTTCTTCAATGACAATTTCCGGGACGTGCAGTATTTGATCACGTCTTAATACTTTAGGAATAATATTATGACACACTAACCTATGTTTTGTATATTCAAAGCCATGTTCATCTGCAAAAGTACCAATTTTATTACATGTCTATTAAAGGACAATTTAATAGGTAATGTAATACCAATATGCTCATCAATTAGTTCTGAAATTTTAACAACATCATCTTTTTCTCTAATCTGGTTATAGTAAGTTTTAATTGTTTGAAATGGTTGCTGAAATATATGAACTAATGAAACTGTTAACACCATTATTGTATTTAATAGTATGTAGGTACAAAATAAAAAATTGTAATTAATATAATAAACACCTTTTAAGTTGAATAAGAAATCACCACAATGAATACTATAGTGATACCTATATTAAGATCCATGAAATAAAAGTATATATTATGTGTAACACTGAGTAAAATATACCTATTATAATTTTAAATCATATAAAGAAAAAGCAAATAGTTGTACATTTCCTAAGCTTATTGACATAAAAACATGGGTAAATATTGAAGGACTTGGGACTACTGCCTATACATTACAGTTGAACAGGTTGGACTTAAAACCTGAACTGTTGGAGGTCACTATTACAGTAATCATATTATTGAAATAAGCAATAGCTAATAAAGGTAAACAGGTACATGTTTTTAAATTACTACAGCTGAGAAATGTATTTCAAAGATATCATAAAGTGGTAAAGGACATTTAGATTCTGAATGAAATGAAAAAGCTAATATTACATTCTGAACGAAGTGAAGAAGCTTATATTTTTATAATGATGTTAATTTTTTTATCTTCTGTAAACACATTTTTGTATAGAAATACTTGTCCAAAAGTTTCAATCAGTAACTTTATAGATCCAAAATCACACCCAGATAGTATTTTTAAGAGGTCATTTTTCAAAATTCTCAATACTTTTTTTCAAAAACGCGGAAAATCTGACAAAAAACGGCAAAATATGCTATTACCGAAATTTTCATATTATCGAAAATTGCTTTTTAACAGAACTTCAAAAATTATATAGCTAGAAACTTGAAACTTTCACCGACTACTAAAAACGGCCACGAGAACATTTCATAAAAAAGTTCAAAAAGATTTGCGATTCATCAACTTTAATTTAAGTGCAGTATTTCACTTTGCTTATCTTATGTATTTTTCGTTGCTATTAAATAAAATATACTCTGCGCCACGAGGGGTGGACGCTCTGTCACCAAGTAATTCATTATAGCAGAACTATTTTTTCCCAATAAAATTGTTTTTATTATTTATAGACTAGTATGGCTATTGTGTTTACGGAGTGATTCGTGTTTACATATTTATTAATAAATAGTTTCATACTATTCAGTTTCAGTGTATATAATAATATTATAAATTATAATATTCACCAAGAAAATTATTTTTTTTATTTAACTATCTAGCCTTGAAATTTAGGATGCTTATATTTAGGCATAAAATATATAATTAAGGCGCATCATATACAACGTCATTATACTAATGTGTTACGAATTTCACTTTGTACACAGGCATGCGCACATGAGTGGCAGGGTGGGCAGCTGCCCACCCTGCGAGCTGAACTTTTTTCTACATAAAGTAGGTATGTAAATTACAAATAATAGGCAATTAAATCAGTCGTTATTGAGAAAATCATTAATCGAAATTCAAATAAATATTAAAATAACAATTTGACCACGATTTGTGATATTAAAAACAAAAAGTTCCAGTTTATCATTATTAAACATTTTTAATTTTTGTTGTAGGCAAGTGGTTAGTGTTATTTTGTCCATAAACGTTATATCTTAAAATATTTTGAAAAGTGCAGATAAGTGATAATAATTATACAAGCATCGATGATAACTTTACTGTAAATGAAAACTCTTACATAATGCATACTCTTTTCAGCTTTGTTTAAATAATTTATTACTTTTTGTTGGCTTATAAATTTATTTATATTAATTATTAATATATTTAACAGAATAAAAAAAGCATTTTCTAAAATCTAAACCAAAATCAATCAATGAGAATCGAAAGTGGAGAAATATTTGATTATCTAATAATTCTATTTACAAAAATTATATGGATATGCAATAGTTATTTGCCAATTAAAATAAAGTACAAAATAACTTCAGTTTAATATTAAATGCAACTACGAAATGTGTATAAAAGACGATTAGATGCTTTTAATAAGACTTAGAAATACGTAGGGCATCTGCGTCAAATCGCGTGGCCAATCTGCCTGACCTTGTGAAAAAATTATATTACCTTTCATTTAGTACAGTATGATTCGTAAATCATTTTGTTATTTTCGTAACTATTTTTAATCCTATAAATTTGAGGTTCTTTTAATAATTTTATGGAAAACATCAATTTCACCATATTTAAAATACATGAAATATTTTTTGTGGAATCAGGAATTTAAACTGCGTACATTAATTCCAGAATCAGAATGGGTCGAGATTAATTTATTTCTGAAATATTAATTTGAAAAAAAAATTTACAATATCGAAAAAAATATAAAGGATATTCAACAAAATGAAACTTTGCTTTTATATATATTATTTTTATATTTTTCTCTATAAGTTAAGGAACTCTTCTTCTATGATTTTGTAAAATAAAAATTCAAATTAACATTTTAAATAGAAATCAATATCGATTCATTCTACTTCTAGGATAAATATCTAATATAAACTACATTTAGAGTATCACAAAAAAAAAAAAAAACAAGAATTTTAAATGGGGCGAAATTGATGTTTTCCATAAAATGATTAAAATTACCTCAAATTTATATGTTAAATAAACTTTCAAATATTCCAAAAAAATTTACGTATCAAATTAATACCAAATGAAGGGTAATACAACTTTTTCACATAAATTTGAAGAGGTCAGGCAGATGACCATGTGATTTGACGCAGAATGCCCTATAAATTGTTTGTAATGGTTTTATTGTTTATGATTTACTTTTAATAGAATTTACGCTCCCCTAAAAATGTCTGCCTGCACCACTGTTAGAATAGGTGACAAAGCAAAATTTCAAATTTCAATTTTTTTTTGTTCCAGAATATTTCGCATTATTGTCTATTTATGTTTAAATTTTCATAAAGTTTGGATCAAAAAATTATGGTTTTTAAGTCTTTTTTTTGTCAAATATTAGGTAGGTCCCCCCCAAAAAAAATAAAATAAATAAAAAATGAGGAGGAGTTGAAAAATTCTAAAAATGACCTCTCTAAAGAACCAACTAGATGCAAATTCGGTTTCAAAAAGTTACAGATCGAGGATACTCTTGACGGGTTTGAATTTTAAAGGAACAATGAACCATATCGTCAATAAAACGATTCCGAGCGGAGCTTCAATTAATACACAATAATAGTTATCAGTTTTGAAGAATTGAACTAAAAATTATTTTGTTACATACGACATTTACGAAAAACTAAAGTTGATTTTCATATATTCACATTTAGTCTCCTATCGGGGACTCCGGTCGTCAACCTGTTGTGGTTCTTACTCTACGCTTCATATAATCTGTGGCACAATTATAGATATCTACATATAATCTATGGCCACATCTAACTTAGATCTTATTATATGACCGTATACCTATTATGATTTAAGGATCTAACCGTGCCTGTGGCCCACGATTTTAGGATATATATTAATATGTGCCCTGGCTGTGGCTTATCCATTCTTTTATTATCTTTGGATGTTATACAATTTTGATTATTTGATAAGAGACAAAGCATTAAGAAACCGTTGTACACAATCTATAGGTTTTTTCAAATAGTTATAAGTTTTTAGAACATAGGGTAAAGGTACTGTTATGAATTACTTCTAAATTCTAATAAATATTATCTTAATTTATGGATTAGAACGACTATAGTATTGGTTGTAAAGTAATAATTAATCTATTCACGGAGTTTTGTTAAAAATACAATTCATTTCCATGAACTTGGATTGTTATTAGGTATAATAGCATTTGGTTATTATTATTAAAATTCATATTATAATTTCATTGAATTCTGTGAATTATTAATAGAATTATCTTAAAATGATAAAGATATTAACTTTGATGAGTGCACTCATGATATATTTCAACTATTTCAAGTAATCTTTAATGGTGTTGGTTGTTGCTAATACAGTTTATAAAAGTAAGTGAGAGTTATTTTATAGTTTATTTTAAACATGCATTACTGTATATTATAATAAATGAATATATTTTACATACTAAAGTCATTACATCAATGTTTATTAAGTGAAAAATTTTAGGTTTCTAGCATCATTTTTTATAAAACTACAATTAAATTACCAAAATCAATTTCCTACAATTAAAATGATGATGAAAATCAAATTTACCATTTTTATTCAGTAGTGTTTCCTTACTCTCGAATTACTATTTAGAATTTATAAAACTAAAGTATTAACTGGTTGATCACATTTTTGAGCCTTATTTGACAAAACTTTTGATGGATTTTTACTACTTGAATACATATTTGTAAAATTAAAATATAATATAAATATGCTACTAGGATTACCTAACCAGATTAGGTAGGTTGATATATAATATGTGAAATAAGTATTGGTACACCTACTTATAAAATGACAAGTTTTGTTATAGGCCTATAACGTTATACCTAGTTCTGTTATGGCATTTCATAGAGAAACCTAATTTTTTATTAAATTCATACTATTTTGTAGAAAAATTAACCCTTTAGTTATCTCACCACTATATTGTAGGTATCAAAAATACATAGTATAAAGTACCTATTTAACATTCATTGTACACAATGCAACAAATATTTTTATAGAATTTATGTAACAGGCCACAAGCACTTAACAAATAAATATAAACACACTATACAAATTTAATGTTTGATTGTTACATCAAAATAATAAACCTATGAAACTTATTTACAAAATCTTAAGCATGGAATGGATATGAAAGTATCTTAAAAAAATTTTCAAGTTCTTTCTTGTAGTACACTTGAAAACTAGGTACCTATGTTTTGGAAAATTTCACAATCTCGTTATTCAAGAATACCATAATTCACCATTTTCCTGTGGCAAATATGTATTATCTCAGACCTTGATTTAATAATCAATAATAATACAAAGTTAAATGTTAAAACATGATTCATTAGTCATTTATTGGCTAGAAATTAAAAAGTAGATAATTATAATAGGTACTTCTTCTTCTTCTTCTTCTGGCTTTATCTACTCTACAAGAGTTTTTGCCGCCATCACGACTTCACGCCACTTCTTTCGATCATGGATTATATTTCTCCAATCATTTACTCCTATCCTTTTTAGATCTTCCTCGACCACATAATAGGTACTAGGTATAGGTAAATATTAAATTAAAAGTTTTGGTAACTTATTCGTCAAAAAATGTATTAATACCCATGATACAAAATATAAACAGAATTTTTATAGGTTAAAATATTAATTTAAAATAAAATAAATTAAATGTTTTGGAAATTACGGTTCATTAGTAATCTGTTGGAAGAATTTGAATGTTGGTTGATTTTAAAATTTCGAAAAACTTATTCCTATTATTATTATCCTAACTTTCCTATTATGTTTATATATATATATATAAAACATAATAATACCCTATTATGTTCTGAGCTCACAATAATTTGTTTAAATACGAGATTGAAAATGTAGTCTAGCTGTCCTGTTTTCTATTTTAACATTTCACTCATCCTTGAAGTTATCAGAGTAATGGTAGTCATCATAATAGTCATAGTCTCATGTAAGAGGAAAAGACTCTTTTTTCCAAACTAGTTGGGCAAACTGCATAATCCTCCTACAATATCTTTCAGAGATACAGTTCAATCAGTGATGTTATTTGATTAAAACATGTAAAAATTATTAATTCATATGGGTATATTAGGTAAATATATTTTTTAATATACGTTTTTATAGTTACCAAATGATATTTTTTCAATTAAAATTTTATATTAGTTGACATGCAATCAAAATTAAATCGACAGCAAATCGCTATGACTTCTTTAGCAAAACCAAAAAACAAAACTTCTGTACCTGAAAAACAGAATACTTGGAGTAATCTATTGAATAAAAATACAATTAGTTCTAATCCTACTACAATAAACATTAAAACAAAGCATAAGACAAATTTACCAACTACTAAGTCTTGTGTTAAAAGTATGTATATTTTTTAAGTATGTTTTCTTACCAAAATTATTTTTAATTAATGTATTTTATTAGCAATAAGCAAAAGTGTACAATGCGATTCACGTATAACTGAACAATGCCAAATTTCTAATACACTTTCTGTATTAAATCCAATAAGAACATTACAATTTTTACTAAAGGAAATTATTGAATTACCAAATATTCAAAGTAATAAGATTTTTTGAGTATTTTTAATGTAGTGTATGCGTAAGTACTAGTAAAATATCTTTATTTAATTTTTATTAGATACAGGCATTACACAAATTATTGATGAGATGCGCGTAGTAGTAGAAAAAATAATTGCTGAATATTCTGAAAATGCATCTTATTCTAAATCTTATGTGCCAGTTATTAATGATGAGTCTATGATTCCAACAAGAGATAATGATTATTTTAAAGATTTAAAATATGGGAACAATCTAAAAGAAAATGTGTGTAAAATATAATTTATTATTCATATATAATATATATTAGTGTTATTGTTTGTATAATTGTATATATTTTAGAAATATTTTATTGTATTGTTTGAAAAAATATCAGAACTAGAAAATAAGTATAGTCAACTAACAAAAAATTACACTTTATCTGAAGAAAAACTTCTGTGTGTCACATCTGAAAGGGATAAATTGCTAGAGTAAATAAATATATAATTTACATATTTTGCTTTCTTTTTGTATCATTATATATTAGTATAATTAATATAATTATATGTTTATAATATTATTAGACAATTTAAAGAGGCATGTGGTTCAATGGAGAAGTTAAATAATCGTGAGCGTGAATATTTAGATACAATCACTGAACTTAAATCTAAACTAATAGCTTCTGAAAAATATATAAGTAAACAGGAAACTATTATTGCTACTTTAAACAAAAGATTAAATCATTTATCAAATAAAAATCAAGTTTGTATTTAGAAATGTATAATATAAAAGTAGATTTAAATTTTTAATAATCTTATTTTATAGGTTAAGGAGTTCATAGATGAAAATATATTATCTGTACAAAACAATATATATAAAGCTGTATTAACAGAAAAAAATAACTATGCTAAATTAAATATGGATAAATCAAAAATATTTAATAATTTACAAGATGCTGAAGTTTCTAAGCTAAGTTCAGATAAAAGGTAAAATTAATTAATTTTTATTAGCTTAGATTTTAATGCCATGAAAATATTAAGGAAAGCCATAGTTGTCACAAATCTGAAAAACTTTGAAATGTCAGGGAATTTAAAACCTGTCAGGAAAATCATAAAAAAATTAGAGATTTTATAATTTTGACTGGAATTTTTAAAATTTCAGAAATTGGAACTTTTACCTATAAAAATCAGTGAAAAGCTCTATTTTTTAATTGTGATTTCAAGATTGAAAAGCAAATATTGCGTAGGTATTGATAAAAAACAGTTTTTTTTTTAATTGATATTTATTATTTAACAGCTATAAGTAGCTGTTAAATATGAATAGTGTATAATATGTTAATAGTGAATGAACTATGCCTATAAATTTATTATTATAAAAAACTGATTTAATAAATTTTTTTAGACTTTCATTTTAGATTCTAAATTAGTTGTTCCCAATTTTTTTTTTTTTGACCCCTATAATTTTTCAAAAATCTGCTATCTCTTATTTTACTATCAAACGAAGTAGATTAATTGTGTAGAGTTAGTAACAAATCCAGACAAAATTTTAAATGAATTTGTGTGTAATCTTAAGTTAAAAAGATTCCGGTATAGCTTTATTTTGAGATTAATTATTCCGTAATTAATTTAAACTTTACTGCGTTGACTAAATTTATTTTTATGGTTAAATGTGTACAGGTCAAAAAAAAAAATACTATTATTTGATACTATTTTCATGCTGTGGCTCCCTGTGGCCTCCTCTGTATAAGTTATTAAACTGTGTGTCATGCTGCTGATAAACATATTTTTTTACTTTTATTTTTAGACAAATAAAGCAAGTGTTGTCTGGATTAGCAAATACTAATAATAAATCTTTGTCAATGGTATCACCAACCCCAGAAACCAATTTAATAAAGAATTTTTCCACATTTAATGATTACAATGAAAAAGATATTGGTATACAATACATAGAATATCACCGACAAGTGTCAGCTATAAAACAAGCTAAAACAGAACTTCAAGAGTTATTTGAAACAGTAACAACACAAACTAATTTATCAAAAAAACTGTTTCATTCAACTGTTGGTGATGATGAAATTAATTTAAGTGATATATCTGATGATGAAGATACTAGACCAAATGTTACAAATTGTGTAAGCATAATGACTAACTCTAGTTGTTAAAAATTATCTGAAAAAATATTTTAAGTTTAAAATTTAAATATGTACAATACAATTTTGTTTAAGAATCTATTTTATTTAATATTTGTCAAATCTTTCAAATATCATGAAATATGAACATTTTTTAGTGATTTACAAATAATTTTTCCAGCATTAGTAAGTAAGTTATTTTGTTGCCATTGAGCTTCACTTGAATTAGAAACTTTTAAGTCAACCTAAAAGTAGAAAAAAAATTAATTTAGTCTTAAAAATAATATTTTAATCATTAAAAATATATTCACCTGAAGTTGTTCCCAGATTTTTTTTTTTGGATTTAAAATTTTGTCTGGTTCACCCGATTCATAATTCTCAACAAAAACTTTATCACCTGGTTTACTTCCTTCAGTTGGTTCTAAAGGTTCAACAGATTTAACGCCATCATTTTCTCTGTTAGATAGAAATATGAAATCAATGAATTAAAGATTTAAAAAAAAAAAAAAAAAAATATAAGAAAATTGATATTCAATATGAATAATTACATACACAGAAGCACAAAGAACCATTCCACTTGATTCTATCCCTCTCATTTTGGCAGGTTTCAAATTACATAACACAACAACCATTCTATCTTGCATTTCATGAATTGGCACAAATTTTACAAGACCACTAACAATTGTTCTTGGCTGTTCTTCTCCTGTGCACAATATTATAATATTAACTATAAAATATAGTTGAAAGTAAACCTAAATATGATGTCAAACTGGTGAAAAGCTATTGGAATTTATAATTTTATAATATTTATTAGGTAACTTGACAAGGTTATAATTATAACAAAAAAGCTGGAACATTTTTCTAAATTTTTTTTCTCATTAAATATTTTTCCCTTTTATTTATTTATTAAATAAAAAAAAAAAAAAGTAAAGTACAGACAAAAAAGCCGGATATACTTCACACCACAGATATTCTTTGCTCTTGGGATCAGATACTCTCGGTGAGTGTTGAAAATGATGACTATTTTTGTACTTTATACTATTAACTTCCTTTGTTGAAATTATTTTATTGAAGAAATGATTTATTGATCCTTTAAAATTCTATAACACCCACCAAGAGTATCTGATCCGAGCAGCAAAGTATGTACCGATCTCTTGTCTATAGTTTACTTTTTTATTTTTACTCTTATAATGTATGCATATTTTGGTTTGATATAGAAAAACTTGTCCAAAAGTTTCGACCAGTAACTATTTGAATCAGAATTTCGTTCTCTTAATAGTAATTTTTAAAAGTCATTTTTCAATATTCTCAATAGTTTTTCAAAGTTGGGTAGAGCTATCTAAAATTTGAAAAAAACTTTTTTTCTTATAACTCAAACTTCCTGAAAATTTTAATTTGAAAAATAATTTGGTGCAAAAACACATTTAATAGGTGACATTTTCTTCTCCTTTTTTCAGTTAATAATGGAATGTAAATCTGCCTAAGTGAAAAAGGTAATGAAAATAAACTTAATAATTTGTAGGTAAAATTGCACTGAATTACCTGAGCTCTGCTCAAAATAATTTTTTTGAAGAAATGATTAAGTGGCAAAGTATATATGGCTTTTTTTATGATATCTATAGATAGGGTGGCGGAGCAAAAACGACCACCACATTTGAGATAAGCGTAACTTTGGGAGAGGACATCGCACAATATTGCTGAATGTCTCTTTGTGTAGTATGTGACGGGAAGTTAAGTTGCAATGGTATAGTGGAGTATTCAACATCGTTTGTTCGCCTTTCGAGACATTGTTTTGGAAAAATATCTCTACGGCAAATGAGCGATGTTGAATACTCCACTGTGCAATTGCAACTAAACTTCCCATCGTGTACTACACAATGAGAGGTTTGGCAATATTGTGCAAAGTCCCCACCCAAAGTTATGCTTATCTCAAATGTGGTTGATTTTGCTCCACCATCCTGTATTTTTTGATTAAAGTTACAAACAATATGAAATAATATATTTTAATCAAAACAATAATTTAAGCTCTTTATTATTTCTAAAAAATATAATAAACATACCAACATCAATTTTCTCGACATACAAAGCATCAGCTTCTGGATGTTTAGATACTTCAATTATTTTACCAATACGAATGTCCAATCGACTCGGTGTTACTTCATCTTGCTTATTGCTACTATTACATTTTTCTATTGAATAATTAAAAAATATATATATTTTTATTAAGTAATTTAATTTTTTTAAATTTTGTGGCCTGTGTACAAAATATACACTACATTTGATATTTAAAATGTTGTGTTTTTGAACTAATTTTGGTTAAAACTGCCAACCATTAAAATTGTATGTATTATTTAACAAAATAATTAAACAAATATAAATAAATATGCATTTGTTAAATATTACATAAAAAATATTGTGCAAGTAGTATCGAAATTTGCGTCCTTAGAATTACGCCCCAGGCCTATGCCCTCTTGCCCTATTCTCAATACTGCCCTGTGTATGGAACATATATTGAGGAATAATTAATGATATAAAACACCCCAGCTTATATTATAAGGAAAAAGAAGTGTGGGAAGAAGACAAATATCTTGACTGAAGAATCCTCAGGACTAGTATAATAAAACATCAGTAAATTTATTTCAAATATCACTTGATGGAGACAACATTGTCAGTATGAAATCCAACACCCTAAACAGGTAGGAACATTAAGAAGAATGTATGAAAATTAAAATTAAATTCAAATATTTTGATACTACACAATAATAGGATAATATAAAATAGAATTAAAAAGTATAGACAAGAAAGCTTTTAATTTCTTATGCCTGAACATATACATTTATTGCCTAACATTTAAATAGTTATACAATTTACCGTACCATTATTCTTCTTTGGTTTCACAGGAGCTGGATATGCTTTAGAAACCAATATCTGTAATTCAGGTGTATCAAATATTTTTCTAATTGGATCTAACAATCTATTGATATAAAATTCAATAGATATTTTTAAATCGGCAGGATGGAGCTTCTGTTCATGAAAACAAGTTTCAAGTTCTTCATATGTGCTAAAATTTAAATTTCCTCCATTAGCTTCATTTCTGGATATCATAAATTCTAAAAATTGAAATAATTGAAATATCTATTATGAATTAAAGTTTTAATATAACGTATCATACTTTCATCTGGTTGAAATAATCCAAATATTACATGTTTAGCAAATGCTAGTAAGCCATTTTCCTTAATATTTCCTGGTTCACAAAATGCTTTTTTTAATTTTTTCTTCACTGTTGCTGGTGAATCTAATAAATCAATCTTACTATCTTCTTCAGAAGAAGACATTTTTCCTCCAGCTAATCCAGGAACTAAACATACAACATCAATAATACCAAACAGAATAATTATTTAATTACTGTACAAAGAAAACTTACCCATTGGATTCATTAAATGTATTCTCTTAGCATAACCTAATTGAGGAAGATATTTTTCAGACATAGTAAATATCTTACGTTGATCTACTCCACCAAATTGAGCATCAACTTTCAGATACTCTTCATCTAATGCTTGTAACCCTTTAAATAAAGTATGTACAAAACATTAAAAAATAAAAAAATACTTTTGGGTAAATTTTAATCACCAAAATCATGATTACATAAAAATATAAACCAGCAGAGCATTTAAAAAGCAGGAAGGTACAATATTTACTTTTGTCAAAATTTAACGGTATAATACAAACCAGGATATAATAAGCCAGATAATAATGGATTATCAATTTGTTTTACAACTTCAGCACCAGCTTTCTTTGCATCATGTTCAGTAATCGAAGAACTCAATCTGTACATATCCATTGTGTATTCTCTATGATAAAAATCAAATTTTAATTAAAAAACTTATTATTTAGAAATTTATTTTTAACAATATTTACTTTGATAGTTGATATTCCGTTCCTCGGACAAATTTTAATTTTTCTAATGTAACACCAATTGAAGTTAACATAGCTTTAATTGAGTGTTCATAATACTGAACTCTGAGCTCCAATAATTCCCATGGAGCTTTCATATTATCTAGATAAGCATGTAGGTCGGCAAATAATATTGTAACCTATATTTTAAATTACAGTATAATTAATTATGTACCTATATATAAATGTATCATATGGAGATCAATAGTGTTCTACTTTTGCAACAGTAACTTAAAGGAGAATGATGGAATTATATTTATTTAACAAATATGTAAATGGTATGAAAAATCATGAAAGAATCGTACCAAATCTAAAATCAATTTATTTTTAATAAATAGGATCTATTTTACTAATGTAGATCTAAATATTAAATGCAAGAACAATACTATTACAGCTTCCCTTTACTAGTTATTGGTATATTTAAAATTTGAATGAGTGGAAAAACAGAACTTTTTTGTACCTTTAAATTTGGTTATCTTGAAATAAACTTTTCAGACTAGTACTGTTCTTTCATTCACCAATTCAATTAAAGGTTAGATTTTATAATACATTTTTATCATTTTAAAAGTGTAGTAATTATCAAAAGTAATATTACAATTAAAATATCTCAGTTACAGTCTACTGAACAAGTTTTGTATAAAAGTAAGTTTTGTTCTGCCACAAAATGAATTTCCAAGGTATTTTTACAGGTTGCTAATAACAAAATTATAATATGATGACGTAAACATATTACATAGGTATGTGTTATGATATAAGTTCATAAAACTATATAAAATACAACCAATATTAATATACAACATATCGGTGTAGGTATAAACATGCCTCACAGCCAGCTTTTAAATAATCTGCTATTTTGGAAATGGGAACAAAATACGCTATGTGCGGTCGTCCTGTGGTAGCTGTACCCCAATATATTTTTAAATCTCTTTCTTTTAGTATGGCATCAAGTTTATCTTCACCAAGAATTTCTTGTAGGTTCCGAACGATTAAATTTTTCTTCTCAGAGTTCTCCATCGTGATTTCACGCCACGTGTACAAAACAATATCAAAATACTTAAATAGAAATAGAATAGAAACTGTTTTAATAAATTTAATACAAGTGCGAGGGCATTCCTGAATAGACACAAACAGAGCTACTATAAAATGCAATAACTTTTTAAGTATTATGTGTAACGCTTATAAAAACATTGAAAAATAAACTTTCCATACAAAAAACAAAACTTTCAAAATTATTTGATGATATCTGTTATCATTCATCAACATAATCATATTAAAATATCATAGAAAACTCGCATGTGCATTAAAATATATATCATGGTCGAACAGGTCTACTCACAGATTTATCAATATTATAATATATCTATAACTATCTACTTTAAACGCAGAATGTACTTAGCCATAGAAAATAAAAGATTTTTATTATCTATCTCAGTGAACACAGAATTATATTTCACAGAATCTCCATATAATACCAAATAGATCAGTAGGCAGGCTGGATTCACACCATATTGAACAGAGTCTTAAGATATCTTCCAAGACCATGATTATTAGAGTAATACTCTATGGTTCACACCATAGATAATAAAATGTTATCAACGGATCATACTTCAGACTGATGTATACATAAACAGTGGAAAATAAATGTGAATCGTACCTATTATAATATTAACATTTAAAAATGTATAACAAAATATTGAATTAATTTTAAAATTAAAATATAATTTTATACCATCAATTATCATTGTAAAAACTGTCAATACTCAATGTTTTTATTAATATTTTGATATTTTATCATTTAATATTCGAGGGGTCAAGGATGTTGCCAAATTTAGTTAAATTGTTGTTGTTAATATATTATAGTGCAGATGCTCAGATATGGAACGAATTTAAACCAATCAGATAAGGTTTTTACTCTTTCTTATTATTTGTCCTTGCTTAAACCATGATAAGTGAGAATATGTCATATTAAAATGAATTAAAACTTAGAATTTAGACTCATTGTTTTTTAATTTATTATTTATTATTTATTAATGATCATCTCGTATTCTGCACTCGCTTCAAGTATGTTTTAATTGTTCATTGTATACGGATTTTTACAGAAAAAGAGCAATTCTAAGTTTACGGTGGTGTAACATATTTTATGATGTGCATCTTAAAATAAATGTACCTATAAAAGGTTACATGCAAACGTCTAATCTAGAAATACTGGAAATAAATTAGCTATTATGAAATATTTAATTTAAAATCCTGTCAAAAACTTATTGTGAATTATGGCTTACGTTAATGTGGTTGATTGGAAATCTGATCAAGTAACCGATTGGCTTAAAGGTAAATTATAAAGTATTAAAAATTAATAATTAATACCTAACTATGAAAAAGTTTTCTAATTTGTTATATTATAGGTCTAGACAGTGTTATTTTACCATATATCAAGTTCTTTATTGATACTGATGTAAATGGACAAAAGTTATTAGATATGCAACCAAATGACTTGGATAAGATTGGAGTTAGAAAAATTGGACATCAAGAGTTAATATTGGAAGCAATTGATCTACTTAGAAATTTTGTAAGTTTTATTAATTCCGAAACTGCCTAGCTCATTCTAAACTCCTATATATGTATTTATCTTATTTTTATTCCAGTATAATTAAAGGAAGTGGCTATTTTCACATCCTATATTGTGGTTGGTCTAAATATTGAAAATAAAATATTTTTTAAATATTTTGGTGATAACAACAAAATCATACTATTGAATCTATCTATCTACATTTAATATTTTAATGTTTATGTATTGTAAAATTTAAATTAATTATAAATAAAATAAATCATTCATTAATTAATTAATAAAATATAAATCATGAATTTCACTGTTTTTATATTTTTTAACGGCCTCCTCTACATCAACTAGCAATAAAATTCATCTTCTTTTTTATATATATTTCATCATTAGCACGGTTGTGACTTGTTAATATGATAAAATAAGAGAAGCTACTAACTCAATCATTGAGTAGGCTCTATTATTGTTAATGATCAGGGCTCAGAAATTTTAGCACTGAAAAAGTTACTTTTTATTTAGTTCTTTAATATGCACTTAAAACTCCAAAATATGCGCTATAAATAGTATGGAAAATTAAAAAATATGCATTTAACTTTACAGAATTGAATATTTATTATAAAAAAAATAAATACAGTGATAAAATTGGAAAAAAAACACAAACTATTAATACTCAGGATTATTGACAAGTTATAGAGAGGCGAAAGCAAAAATAATATTTTCTGATACCAACTTATTTCCAATTATTCAAACTTACATTTAAATTTGACTGTATAAATCATTGTTTTAAACGAAATGTGATTTTTTTCCTTTATTATGTGAAAACTCTAAATTAGCAAAAAAACATTAAAGATTATAAATATGCAAAAAGTAGCAAAAAAGAAAGAAATTTTGTATACGACATCAGAGAAGAAGTGTAGAATATATTTATTTCTCACTATGGATGTTCTGAGACAAATCCCTAAAAATATGCATTTTCTAGGACTTCCGATCCCTCCTAATGTTTTTACTCATTATATACTTCAAATAAATAATAATTGAATTCAATAAATACAAATATGAATTGAGAGCAATAGCAGTTAAGCATCCATGCAATTTTTAAATATTTGAGACCTATGAAAATAAACATTTTAAAAACGATGGTGCAATTTAATAAAATAAACGAAGATGCTAGAAACATGATTTTAAATTTTCCATTTATAGTACACATATTACTATTTAACACTTCAGCTTTGTTTCATCCAACGCAGTAGTGCCTTTTTTATATAGACTATGTATTTTTTGAATCATTAAACGAAAGTGCAATCAAAACTTGGAGGATATACTTTATTTTTAAGTTAAAGTGTTTTGAAACTTACGGATTTCCGATATATATCTTGTAGTATGATTTTGTAGTTATTGATATGTACACCAATCATAGCATAGGACGTGTAAATAGAGACTTTCATAATTAAACATAAATTAATAATGTGAATTTATGTTTTAATCTAATTTTATTATTTTAATGTTTTCACAACTTTAATATATATTGTGTTAGCATATTTTACCACAAATATCTAATCAGACTCAAACTTACAATTTTATTTATTAATAAATTAATATTGGCTTATAAGTAAAAAAAAATTATCAAATTTGTGTAAAAATTTAAAACTTTCAAAAAATTAGACTTTACATTTCTGACATAATTCGTATTTGGATGAAATTAATAACTTACTTTGCTACAAATCAGAACACTAGAATAAAGGTTATAAATACAACATCTGAAACTTAATTATTAATAAATTATTTTTGTTTTTAGCAACCTTCATGAGGGAAGATTTTTTGGATTTTCTTATATTTAAATTATTGTTATGTTGGTAATTCACATCAATAATTTATTAATTTATTTTATTTTCTAGCATTATGAACTTGATAAAGAAAATGTACAATTATTATCATTAAGGTTGTCTTGCAGTGCTCATAGCTTATACAAAGACATTAAGCAAAATTATTCACATACTAATCTAGTTCCAACTAAAATTTTAACAGATGTAGCCAATACAGTTGCTGCACTAAAGCCGTTAGTCAATTGGTTAAATAGGTTTGATTTACAATTATATTATTATTTTGTTGATTCATTATAATTATTTTTTATTATTATTATATTAGACCTCCATTTTGTGGGCAACCACATTATATAAGTATGAAAAACAACTTACTTAAGTTGGCTCTCGAAATAGTTACTAGTGGTCAACGTGATCGTTTTGCTGAAAATCCTGTTAAGAATATTTTCGAGATTGCCAAACAACTAGCCCAACTTGCTGATCTTATTATTCAAGAAAGTCAAGATTCTTTAATTTTACAACCAGCTACTTTAGATGTTGCTACACTTAAGAAAAGATCCGGAGAATCACTGGTAATATGCATGAGTACTTCTTATATACATTACATTCATGTTTATAGTGTTTTTGGATTAAGTACCAATATTTCTGAGTTTTGAGGAAAAAAAATAGAAAACCTTTTACATAATGTTTAAATTCACTCTTGGAAGGGTAATTATTGATTGCATTCTTAATTCCAAGTCCAATCTTCTCATATAATTAATGACTTCAAAAACCACTAAATTAAATTTTGGAATTTTGGTCTGCCCTCAGTCAAATATTAATTTTAAACAAGTGAAAAGTAAACTGATGCTGTTACTTTATAATTTTAAATGATATGTTATAAATTAGGTATAACAAATCAATATACAATTTTTTTTTTAATCTTATTTAATTCTTATTTTATATCCAATATTTAGTACTGTATTAAAATTTGAAAATATGATGAGAGTTTTTTCTAAGTTTAATTTATTGTTTGATTAAGTGGGTTGAAATGAATTAAGATCGAATAAAAACTCGACGAAATCCTTGTATCATAGATTAGTAAATACCCTTATAAAACCAAAATCTCAATAACGCTTTAGAGGTTGTTAATTTCTTATGATTAATGGTATCAAAACTCAGTATTATAATATTTATTTTATAGTTAACTATTGTTTTATATTATACATTTGAATTATTAGGGATTTTATATTGTACCATCATTTCATGGTGTTCATCAAGTAGGAGAAGTAAAATGTAATAGTGTAGCACATCAGTGTGGAAAAATAGAGGCTGGTGATGAAATTGTACAAGTTAATTATCAAACTGTGGTGAGTAATAATTAACATAATTTAAATGTATATACTAATAGGTAAGAATTTTAATGTATAAATTAGTTATCATAGTGTTGTATCAGTTTTGTATTGAATGGCACACAGATTGCATTGATATTTATAATCCTAAAATAAAAAGCTGGTGTAAATCTTGGATTAAATATAATGAATGGAGCTAAAGATCAATATTTTATATATATTTTATCGTTGAGTTGCCTGGTTAGTGGCATTTACATGAACAGTATTGTACGTGTTACATATTTATTCCAGTACAATCATGATAATGAAAATAATTATTTGGAGGTACCTAATAAGTAATAACTGATAATATATAACCTTGGTGAAACATTTATATTTTCTTATTTATTGTTTTTTAATACTTAAAAATTTTGGCTTATTGATAACTGATATAGAAACTACATATTAAAAATAAATTGGGATAAATATGTGCCTACTCTCAAAGCTAGCGATTCCTAACCTCAGGTGGTAATCCAAATCAGTCTCAAAGGCTTAAGTAGATATTATTTAATACTTTACTAAAGTTTTGAAGTATCACTTCTTTTGTGAGGGCAATACGCATACAATTTTTGTTATGTTGAAGTTCATCCACACGTGTCATGAAAATACTGTGCATTATATGTGCGTGTACAATGTTGTTTGATTTTTGGTACAGGCTCAATATGATTTTTAGTTGTATATGTTGTGTAACTGTACAGTAACATTTATGAATGTGTGCTATTATGCTTAAACTGTATATTGGTATAGTATATTTTTACTGTGCAGAAAAATATTAAATAAATTATTGAATTTTATACATTTTATATAGAAATATAATTATATATTTTAATATGAAATATTGAATTTTTTGAGTGAAATTCCAAAGAGAATAATATTTATATATGCAAATCAATCTAAGGTTTATTCAATCCGTGGAATCCGTTTTACGATTTTTGAGATTTTTTTCAGGTAAATTAGACATATATGTCAGTAAGATCATATTAAATTTTCAAGTCTTTATATCAAAAATCAAAAATTTTATTACATAAAATCTAATGAAAAATAACATCTCTAAAGTACCAACTAGAGGCAAATCCAATTTCAAGAAGTAGCTAATCGAGATTTTTTGACAAGTAGATCTATACGAAAAAGTGTTCTCAGAAAAAAATAAACATCATTGTAAAAGCAGTAGCTTCTTCACTTCTTTCAGAACCTAGAATTATTATTAAAACAAAAGTTATTGCATTTGTCGAATCATACTGGGACATCTTGTATAAATTTAGGTACTAATGTTTTACCAATAAAACATTTTTCAATTAAAATATATTTTTAAATATTTAATTAATTATTTTATAATTATGGCACAATATGTTAAGTTTGTTGTTTACCTATTAATAGATATTGGATTCCCTTTATATATTTTTGGATATTGGTCTTGATATGATGTACTTTATTAAGGTATAATTAATAAATTTATTAACCTATTAATGTTATGATATACAATTTGATGTTGAATGTATTTGTTTAGTTATTACTTTGAATATTTGTATCCAAAAACTGTATCTCCAACTTATTCAAATTCATCTAATGTCTAGGTTGGTTGGCAAGCAAGACAAGTTATGGCTTTATTAGAAGAAGCATCTACTGATATATTTTTGACACTTAAAAAGCGACCACGTCATAGTAAAGTATTTGGGCAAATATATATGAAACCCTATCGTTTGCCTAGTAAAAAACTTTTTAATTATCCACAAAGATACTTTGATCAACTCACTCCACCTAGACCAAGTGATTTATTGACAATTCCCAATTTTAGTTTTCCAGTTAACAAGTAAGTTCATATCAATATGATTTATACTTAATTAAATGATTAATTACATTAATTCAAATATTTTTATATTAATCTTGATATTATATTCAATTGTTATTTTACATCTTGTTGTCATATACGCAATGTATTTTTGACAAGTTTATGGTCCTGTATGATAATGATAATATGTATGTAAGAATTTAATTAATATAAAATTTTGAATGAAAATTGAATTAGAATACATTATGGGCGTTAAATAAAAAGATATTAAATAACATTTTATAAATTTTACAAAAAAATAAAATAAAATCTTATTTTACTTGTTTTTATAGATGTATTTGGTGTTGTTATAACTTAATTATATTGATGAAAATTATTAAAATTATATTTTATTCAATTTTTGTTAAAATGTAAATTTAAAAAAATAAAATAATAATAACTTTTTAATTCAAAGCTATCAGTTTTACATATTATTATTTTGTAAACATTAAGTTTATAATTTGTATAATTTTAAATACAACTAACCAGTAGATAAGTTTTTACTATAGTTAAAATTACTGTGATTTTCAGACAAGAAAAGAAAAAAGTACCGAAGATTCAAGAAAGTCAACTTTTAAGTGATCATTTACTAAGTCCTCCAGCTACTGCTGGTGTTCGTGGTGGACGTTCAGTTTCGCCTGAAATTTGTTCACATAGTAATAGTAGTAGTGGCGATGAAAGTGAACTTGAGAGTGCCAATTGTTCTTCACCAACATCTGTTAGGTTATACCTTCCAAAGCCACATATACCTGTTCAAAGACGAGCTACAATAAGTGGAGCTAGTCCAATTGGAAAACATGCTCCATTCAATTTTGATCAGGTATATTTTGTAAAAAAATTTAAAAGAATTTAAAGAAAAATAGCTACAACAACACAATACATATTACCCACTCAAACTAAAATATCATAAAAAAATTATATAATCTAAAAAAAATTATAAAAACTGATTTTTTCTAAACTCAACCAATGATAATGAGCATATTAAAACTATATAGCTTGTTATTTTTTTGAACAGGTAACCCTAGATGTGCCTAAATAAACCTATATGAAAGGTTATACAATTTGCCATGCCAGCTCAAATAATTTTTTCATTCTTATTCAATTTTTTATATTAAAATTAAAATTTTACTTAATTAAGTACATATATTAATATTTATTAAATTATTTTCTTCTATAAATGTAAAAGTTTTTCTTCCTAAGTAAAATGTGAGTTAATTATTCAAATAAAGTGAACATTCAAATAAAGGCCTAATAAAGTAATCCATTTGGATTACTTATGTATACTTAAGAACGAGTTACAAGTGATATATGACTAAGTAAATGCTTACAGGTAACAACAGTCTTCTTCTCTTTCTTTATTGGTTATTACTTATATTCTATGTTAAAATTAATTATTTTTGATCAGTTTTTTTATCAATTTATCTGTTATTTGTGTTACAAACTATATTATATTAAGTATTAACTAAGGATCCGTTTATTAAAGTATAAATTTATATCTAACATTAATAAATCAATAAATTGTTTAATAATATTTAATATTTTAATTTTTGGCAGAGTGTAATATGTTTCTTTTTTATGAAAACCAGGTTCTATTTATTTATGTTAATTTATTGTAGAAATGTATTTACAACTACTAATTTATAATCTTTAATTTCTATGTGTGTTTTTCAAAAGGTTACAAAATATTGTTTTTGATGGGAATCAAGTACAATCCTTCTTTTCAAAGTGATTGCTCTCTAACTTAGCTTCCCAATGTAAATAATTCATCCTTCAATTATTAATTATTTTTCTGCTATCATAAATTTCCATTTCATAATTATTAAAAAAAAAAAAAAAGATGTTTTCCAATAATGTCATAACTAGTTATGAACATTTTTTTGGGGTAAATTACAAAGTAGATATTAAATTAAATATTTAATTTTGATTATTTGGATTAAAGAAAAAAAGATACATTGATTTAAAAAATCAGTGAAAAAAATTACAAGATTCTATAAAATCTGGATATTTATTTAAATAAAGTCGGGGATAATCAGATAAAACCCTATCTTGTACTCTTAAGATATGAAAATTCAGTTAAGCAATAAAAGCTCATTGGTATTGGAAATTCAAAAAATCAAAGATGCTCCTTTTAAGTTTGAAAAACAATAACATTTCTTTCAAAGAAGTTTTTTGAATTTCATAATAGTCCACTTCTTTCAAGTATAATATGCTTCTTCTGCTATGTAGCTTTTAACACAATTTGGGATCATAATGGGAGATGATTAGCCCTTCCAAAAATATGTAGGTACTTTAGTTTATTTGAATAATATACAGTAGAAACCGTTTATAATGATATTCAAGGGACTGATCAAAATTGGTCATAATAACTGGTAGTCAGTGTAACTAAAATGATACAAAAAATTGAAAATTTGATAATACATTTATGTTAACATTATATATGTATTATATATTATATTACATATTATATATATATATATATATATATATATATTATATTTATCTCAAAATTGTGATCAATATACTTAAAATATATAATATAATTTAATTCATTATTATTATTTGTTTAGTTTTTTTTTAAAAAAAAAAAAACATAAAATTTGCATATTAAAATAATCTGTTATTATAGTTAGTAACACTTCTTTAGTTACATTAGCTTCAATAAATGCAATATGTATGATAAATGCCATTATAAATAAAGTATTTTTTTTAAATAACCAAAAATAATCATCATAACATCTGTATAATCATTATATAGACGTCATAATAACAGATACAAATTTGTACATATTATATACGATTATTGCTGGAACTTTCAACTTAAGGTTATTAAACCCGGTTTGTCATTATAAACAATTTCTACTGTATATTTTATCATGTTAATGGTTTAGGTCAGAGGTTTCCGAACTTTTTATGGTACGACCCATTTTGGTAATTTTTTCAAATTTGCGTTTGTATTAAAAGTTGAACAAACTTCGCACCATGGGGATTATTCGCTCAAAAAAAAATTTCTTCCACGAAAATATTTTTCATATTATTGTCTGCAGTCTATATTTAATATAAAAAAAAAATATATATATTATATTTGAATTTCCATTAAGTTTTAATTATTGAAATTTTATCTAATTTTTAGGTAGTTTTTCTTAAATTTTGAATAATAACCATCCTTAAGTACCATCTAGAGAAAACTGATTTAAAAAGTTGCTGACCGAAATTTTTAGTAAAATATTTCTATATGAAAAAATGTTCACGGAAAAATAATAAACATCATTATAAAAAAACTAGCTTCTCCACTTCACCCAGAATGTAAAATTTAACACAATCCCTCAAAAATGTAATCGCGACTCATTTTTGGGTCATGATCTACAGCTTAGGAACCTCTGGTTTAAGTAGTATTTTTATGAATAGATAACATTTTTTGGTTAAATTTATTATTTTAAAATTAATATTTCTATTAATATTTTAGATTTCTTTCTTAGTTAAAGCCTGTGCTCTGCCAATTATTATTATATATATTTTTTTATGTATATAAAAATTATCAATCATTTAAAAAAAAGATATTTTTATTTCATTATTTTATTTTTAAATGGTATAAAATATTAATGTTTTAATAAACAGAACCTTATTAGTATATTAATTGTAAGTTGTTTTTTTCTATTTTATTATTCAATATTCTATTTTTAAACTTCTTGTAATTTATTAATTATAATTACTCAATTTAAATTATAAATTCTATTTGTCTATTTGTAGGGTAATATTCTTCTTAGTGTGAATTATATATTTATATGTGTGTGTTTGTGTGTGTGGATTGCAGGAAAATGTTATTTTTAAGGGTCTTCCATAAAATATTATGCCAGTTGAAATTATGTTTATTCAGGGTGTTTCAGTACGATTTGATAGATGCAATAACTAATGTTCTATACATAATTTTTAATGTCTTTTAGAAAAAAAAAAATTACTCCAGAATTGATGTATTTTTTTTTTTTTGAAGATTCAAATTTCAAGTTTTGTACTAGTTTTAAGAAAAATATTGGTATAGGATCTTATTAAAGTTTGATATTTATTTATTTTTATATTTTAAACTTTTTAAAAGTGTGAATTAATTTTCACACAATTATTAATGATTCAACATTATAGGTAATAAAATTATCATTGAGAAAAAATTTTGAAAATCATAATTCATAAATGACCAAACTTTAATAACTTATTTTATCACCAAAATTTTTCTAAAAATCAGGTTTACATAAAGGCTGTTTTGAATTTTTTCTAAATTTCTATTATAAAATTTGGGTCTTATAAAACATAAAATATTTTTATTAATTTATTTAATATTTCCCCATCACATTAATCTATTAATTTATTAATATCATCATTGTCAGCCGAGTCATTTATTTTTATACGTTTATAATAAACAAATTATTGGGGCGATTGACTTGCACTGCACGGTTGAAACCCATCGCGACTAGTTTGGGCTACACTTGGTGTTTCAATTTATCTGGCAATGACTGTACTACATTACTATTTCAAAAAAAAAAAAAAAATGATTCAATAAAATAGCATCTAAAAAAATATTAATCTTACAAAATATTGAGTATGTATACATATTATAGTACTATTTTGTTTTTTATACTAAAATATGTTTATAGTTAAAACTAGGAAGACCCTTAACATAATATGTTATTTTTGAAGCAAAATTAAAGTTCTAAACATATTTTTGATTAGTTAGATGATTGAGAACATATGTTGGCTAGTAAGAATATATTTTTAAAATAAAATAAAATATTCTACTATTTTGATAAATTTAATTGAAAATGTTATACATAAGAATTTCTGATATTAAATATTTATTGATTAATTATTTTTTTGTAAGTTTTTCTACAAAATGCATAACCGTATAAACATAAGAATTGTGATTAATAATTGATACTGAGTTATTTAATAATGATTTATCATCTATTTTTATAGTCTGTAAATATTGTTCTCAGTCGTTTTCTCCATTTTCTTTGCATGGATTGAATTTTTCCCTGTTTAAATTTGTTTTTAAAAAAATTGAAAATCATTGCTTTAAATTTAATATCAGTGAAATTTTCTTTTCAGTTTTGGAACGAATTAAAACAAGTTAATGAAGCTAATAATAGTAATAAAAATAATAGTGAAAAATCGAATAGTGAGATGCAACTTAGCAAACGTTCTAAACCAACAAAAGTTCATTGGACATCATTACCAACTAATGAAGAAAAACTTGAATGTCAGAAATTTCCTGATAAGAAACTCATTGACCAATCTATTAAAGATGACGTTTTAAATAGCAGCAATTTAATTTCTCTAAAAGAACGTATTAATCAATTGAAAATTAATAACAGCCTAGAACACGTCATTAACAAAAAACCTAAAATAATGCCTAAACCTATTATTTCTAAAGTTTCTAAACCAATTGATAATCCAATGGTTACTAAAGTACGTGGTAAACTAGACAAAAGTTATAGCACTCCAACTTATGACTTTTCAGCAGATGGTAATCTTCAAAATAATTTTGAATATTTCGATTCTGATTTGAGAATGTCAGTTGAAGACGTAAACAATTATGATACAAAAGAAGTTACTACTAGTAACTATGGTCTTCATGAAAATAAATATAACCGGCCAGACAAACCTATTCTAGTTTTTCCTAAACCTCCTCCTCCAAGAAGTGATGATGATGTTTCTTTTTCAGAAACTGTTGATATTAATTGTATAAATAAATCGATTAAACCAATTTTATATTTTCCAAAACCTCCACCACATAAGACTGAAGATATAATAGATTTTTCAAAAATAAGAGATGCTGTTTTAATGGATAAATTTGAACCTCAAAACAAAACTATAGAGCAATCAAACTGTAAAGTTTCAGAATCTGAAAGTGGATTTTCATTTGATTTAAAACATCAAGATAATGTTGAAAGTTCAACTAAATGTTATTTGGAAAATGAAAATGGAAACTTCTTAGATGATGATAACATTACAACACGTTTATCTCATGAAAAAGTTCCAGTATCTATTGATTATTCCAAGTATTCAATGAAGCATCATAAAAATAAATCTTTCTTAAATAACAAACATCAAGATTCACCAGATTTTGAAAAAAATTCATTTTCTGATTTGTCTGATGCCTGTCCTCCATTGTCATTAACTGACCTTAGTGGTAGTGATGATAATATATTTCGGGTAGATACCAAAGACAACATATCTTTACCATCTGAACGAACAGCTGTTATGCCTCATCAAGATGTATTTAATACTCCAGCAACATTTCCTAGACAAAAAACTGAGACAAAAAAATCTCAACCTCCAATACCACCTCCTAGACCATCTAAGCCAACCGAGTTGCCTAAAAGAACTAGCTACAGAGCTATGCTTGGTGCAAAAGCTATTGGGAAAAAAGAAAATAAAGGACAAAAACAATTATTTCAAAGAAATCCATTAATACCTAGTAATTTTTACTATCATATATTTATTTTAACTAGAGAAAATATTAAGTATCAATAATTTATTACATTAATACATTATTTATTTTTAGAACGTCGAAATATTAGTGCCAAAGAATTAGGCACATGTGAATATCAAGGATGGCTGTATCAAAGGTCAAAAAAAATATCTCCTAGAATGCAATGGATTAAAGGGTGGTTCATTATAAAAGGATCGACATTTTATGGATTTAATAATAAAGAAGTATAAAAAAATAAATAAATATTAACTTAGTTCATCATAATTATGATTTATATAAAATATTTTTTTAGTCCACAAAAGCCCGGCTTATGATTATATTGTCTGGTTTTACGGTATCCATTGCTGATGAAGTCAAGTCGAGGACTAATGCCTTTAAAGTATACCACATGGGTACAATGTTTTATTTTGCAGCTGAAACACAAGATGATTTATCTATGTGGTTAGATTGGTTTTCAACAGCTACCATTGCTGATGGACATCATTCAAGTATATCTAATTAGTTTATTTAACTAACCTTACATATTTATATGTACATTATTACAGTGATAATTTTAGTTTATTATGATCTAACAAAATTTGCTTTTCCCATTCATACAAAAGTAATAAATTTAATAATAAATGTTAAGTGTCATATAGATATAATGATATACAGTAAATCCTCTCTACAACAGATCCTTTATTATACAAAATCCTCCTTATAACAGAAAATATCTATAATCCCAATGCAAATAAAATATGAAATTGATCTTTCTAGCATGGAACCTATTCAAAACGGAAACGGACAATTTTCGTGATCTAATTTGTATAAATACTCTGTTAAATGGATACTAAAATTATTTAAAAATAAATTACCCTTATGTAGATACATATTACATATATTTGGTAACTAGATAATCTAAACTTTATCATTATCTGAAATATTATTCGATGGTATCACTTCACGATTGTCATATTAATCAAAATCCTGAGAATTTTTTAATCACAAAAAGCAGTCAAATATTAAAAATTATTTTTCTTAATTATGTAAAAGGTACAAATATGTTACATTGTAAAATGCATTTTTTAGTTCTTAGTTTTAATTTTTAGACAATGTGTTTTAACAATTATGTTTTTTTTTTTCTGTATACACTTTTGTATAGATCTACTTGTTCAAAAGTTTCGATCACTAACTTTTTGAAACCGGATTTACCTCTAGTTGGTACTTTAGAGAGGTCATTTTTTAAATTTCTCAATTCTTCATTTTTTTTTTTTTTTTTTTTGAAAAAACTACTCAAAATTTGACAAAAATTACTCGGAAATCATCATTTTTTGATCCAAACTTTATGAAAATTTAAACATAGATAGACAATAATATAAGAAAGATTTTGGCGTAAGAAAGTTTTGAAAATGTGAGAAAAAAAATTTTAGACATTTTTCTAATTTTTTTTCCTTTTTTTATTAGATAAAAAAACAGTAAAGTAAAGTAAAGTGAAATGAAGTGAAATATAGACTCGCACCATGGATATTCTTCGCTCTAAATGTCAGATACTCTTGGTGGGTTTGTTGAAAATTACAACTATTATATTGTTCTATATATTATTAACGTCTTTTGTTCAGAATCGTCTTATTGAAGAAATGATTTATCGTTTCTTTAAAATTCTACTAACCAATAGCATCTGACCCGAACAGCGAAGAATATTCATCGTGCGAAGTATGTCCAGCTTTCTAGTCTTTACTTTAATTGTCTTTGCTTTACTTTAATTTTGTGTATATATAAGTGTCTATAAACTTTATAGGCACTTATATTTCTTGATATTTTAAGTTTCTAAATTTTAAATATCACACATTTGATCTTTACAGTTAATGAAACCATAAAATAAATACTAATCTAGTACAATATTGGTGATGGAAGTTAATACTTTATTCCTTGGGTGGGACAATGATGGTAGGTGGATAGCATCTCAGATAAATATTTTTACAACTCGTACTTGGAGAATGATAGGTGTTATTTAAAATTTACTACACAAAAATTTTAGGGTATACATGAAAAATATATGTATTTATTTTCCTCAGAATTAAAAATAATTTACATCCCTGATTTATAATGATTAGCCATTTTTTTCTTTTTTTTAATATTTTCTTGAAAGTGGGTATTATTATGAGGTATATTTAAAAGTAAGGGTTGTTTGCTTATATTTAAATATCGACAAGTCATAACACATTTAAACTTGTGGAGGTCTGTACGAGCACCACTTGTGCAGCTATTTAATCATCTTGTACTTAATACCATAGTTTTCACATTATCTGAAACGATATGTAATTTTAAATTTAATTATAATATCCTAAATTCATTATAGATATTGTGGCTGTTAGTGAAACCGATGGTGAAGAAGATGAAGTATCGAATGATAATCATGAACTTGTAGAAACATTTATATCAAAACCAGAGACATCGAATGATTCATCTTTTACAAGTTCAGCTTTTAAGAACATAATATCTACATTTCTTTCGAGTCATATGGGATCACATTCAAACCCAAGTACAAATTCTAATAAAAATAAAACGTAAGAGTATACTATTAAGTATTAATTTAATGTTTAAGTTTATAATATTCTGTTGCTGTATTTTTTTTAATAACCTAAGGTGATAAGTGGGGCTAGGGATTTATAGCTCTAAAAAACTTTAAACTATTTATGCTCCATGTACCAAATATGCTATAAAGTTTTTCAAAATATGCTCTAAAAATATGCAAAAATGCTAAAATATTTTTTTTTTAAACATTTATTTTACTGTAAAAACTCAAAATACTTAAACATTTTATTGTATTGTATTATATACTGTAATAAGTATTATAAATTCTTCTATTATTTATGATTTTTTTTTTTTTAAGCTTACATTTAAATGAATAATATTTAATCTCTTCAGTTATTCAGGGAAAAATTTTTCGATGTCAAGAAAACTCAAATTCAATATTACAAAATATGTAAAATATGCACTTAAAGTTTAAATATAATCATAATATGCATTTATATCGAAAAAAAGAGCTAAATATCCAAATTAAAGAGAACTGCATACAACTCCTGGTGTTATGAAATGCATTTCTATATTACTTAGCTATGTTTTGAATGATTTTTGAAAAACATGCCAACTCCTATAAGTCCCTAGTGATAAGAAAGTTGAGTGCCTAGAAAAAATGTATTTCTGTTGATGATAGTAAATTCTGATGTAACCTAAATATCAAACGAATAATGCAGACATTACTATTTTAAGTATATTATTGAAGTGATTTGTTCAAAAACATTAATCGAAGTTCTAAAGTATTTAAGACCTTATTGAATTAAATGGCTTTTGAACTTTAATCATTTATGAGTTCATTTAACTCTATTAAACTTTTTATAGTGACAAGAACTTTCATTCATTAAAAAAACAAAAAAAGAATCCAGTTAAAGAAGATCAAGCAAAAGGTAGCAGTTTGGATAGAAAACATTGGAAATTTTTAGGAATGGGAATGATTGGGCGAGATTCAAATGAACCAGTTCCGACATCTCAATATCGTAGTTACCGAAGAGTACCACCTACAGTTCCTAAATGCACATCAAATACATCTGCACTTTCTGACTCTTATAACCAAAAGTAATATAATTGATAAAATAAATAGATATTTTTCTTGACCTGCTATACAAATGTACTATAAATATGTATTATGTTTTTTTATTATTATAATTTTTTTTTTTTTTTATAGCACTGATGTATTTCCTATACCTCAAAATAGTTATAATCGTTCTCCAGATATGGTTGATTATCGATTAGCTTCAATAACAAAAATTGATAATAATCATAGGTATTGGCATTAATGATTATTTTAACATTTACTATCTGGCTCATAAGTTCATGCACTAAAAAACTCATAAATAAGCATGCAATAATGCACTCAAATATGGCCAAATGTGTACTAAATTATACTCTAAACTAAGAGTTGGCCACATGTGGTCCTCAAAGTAATTTTATGTCGCCCACAAAGAGTTGTAAAATTTTCACAATAGTTCTATTATATTTTAATATAACGCAATATAGTCTATGATAAAATAATTATTATTATAGCTGACACAATTAATGATATCCACAATAGTTTACAAATGGAAGTTAACAAACTTTAAATAATATATTTTTGGGATGCCTTCAAATTTTTATGAATGAGATGACACTATTTCTGTTTTTATTTTTTTTAAACTGTTTACAGCAAATTTGCTTAATGTAAAAACAAAACATTCGAATAATGATAAATATTAATATGCCCTAAAAAATATAAATATGCAAATACATGTAAAATAAAACTTCACATATTCAATCCTGAAAATGAAAATTGTCTTCAAATGGATTTCTACATTATCTAGCTTTAAATACAATTTGACAAAATTGATATGCAAATGCATGAAATTTTGAGTTCTTAATATAGTATATATTTTAAATACACATAACATGTTCGTAATTTTATAGACAAACAGATATTATAAATAGTCCTGAGATTACATTAGAATCATTTATGCAGACCCGCCAAGATGAACGGAGGTTACAGCATCAACATATGGGAATGCGTGTTCCTCAGTACACAGCTCCACCACCACCATCAGGTGACTAACATTTTATTCTTATTATCAAACAAGATATTGACTTTATTTTCATAAAATTGTTATACAGGAAACATTATTAGGGAAGATCAAAATCAACAACTTTTAGATCAAGCTAGTTTCAGGTATTTCTCTCATTATTTAAAATAAAAATTTTTAGATAGGTACATATACCTATTATAGTATGTGTATGTGTAATATATATTTGAAATAAAACCGCTTGTTTAAATATTATTATTATTTTTGTGTTAAATAGATGAATACAATTAACTATAACAATTTATTATTAGTGTCTACCTATAGTTATTGTATTGCCTTATTCTTGCTTTTTAGAATTGCTGCTGAAAGTGAACCTCGATCAAGGCAACCAATTACAGCATTGACTAGTGTTGAACACAATTACAATTTAAATGCATTGCCACCTTGTAAGTTAATTTTTTACAGTAGTTAATATATAGTAAATAATTAACAAGTATGTAGACTATTTACTTTCACCGCAATTTAATGTAAATTATATAAGTACTAGGCTCATGAAATCCCTCAACCAATATAATTATTATTGTTTATTTGTAACATTTAAAATTATATACACAGTTATACCTCAATAAGTCGAAAAAAATTCCGTTCCCTTACGAAAACCTCGATTACTCGAAATAAAAACTGTAGATAACTTATTTAGTCTATATGAAAAGTCATTAAGTAATTCCCGAAAAACATAAAAAAGTAATCAAAAAAAAAGCCGGACATACTTCGCACGTCGGGTGGTATTCTCTTGACGGGCGTATTAAATTTTAAACAAACGATAAATCATTTCTTCAGTAAAACGATTCTGAACGAAGGAAGTTAATAAAAAAAAAAAAATTTTTTTTCACATTTTCAAAATTTTCTTGCGCCAAAATCTTTTTATAGGATTTCCTATCTTTGTTTTAATTTTCATAAAATTCTGATCAATAAATGATGGTTTTCGAGTCGTTTTTGTCAAATTTTGGGTAGTTTTTTCCAAAAAAAAAAATTGAAGAATTGAGAAATTCAAAAAATGATCT